>BQNB010089681.1:0-27345 GCA_026074375.1 Tanacetum coccineum
CCCAGGGACACTTCAATAGATAAAGTAGAAGTCCTTAGGTGTGATTGAAAAAAAGGAGAAAAGTGAGAATGGGAAGAGTGTTATCCAAGGCATGAGTTATCACCAGAACAAACCCAATATGGTGATAATGAGGACGAGTTGGTTTAACATTGAAGGGTTGAAGAATGAAAAAGAATTGAAAGGATAAAGGGTCTAAAAAAAATAAGCCTTCCATTTACTTAGGCAGAAACTGGGTCAATGCATAATCTATCAATAATCACAAAGTTGATTATGGTATTGAAGACAAGTCATCATGGACCCAGTGATGCAATGCACAACTCTCCCAGCTACTCAGGCTTCTCTCAAAAGAAGTTTGTTTCATTTCTCATGGATTACAACACGCTTCTATCGACTTTCTAATTCAGAGATCGTAGATATTGAAAAGGTGGCAGTCCGCTCCAGCCTCCAATCACCAAATAACAAAAGTGCACTTATAGCCAACGAGATCAATCAACAAATCTCATTAGGACACAATTCTATATACACTTGTTGTTCATCATCAAGAACACAAGTTGTACAAGAGTCCAACACAGACGCAAATATAATCTGTGTGAATTAATGAGAATTGACGGATGCTTTTTGAAAATATAAAACTTTCGATGTGTTTAAAAATCTCTTTATTCATTAACATGTCGACTGATTTTCAGACAAGTTTTCTTTAGACTTCTAGGAACTTCATTGTTCTATGAGGTCGATCTCATGTTCATTGTGGCAGCCTCAAAAGGGCATCTGGCCATAGGAAGACTGAACAAGTGTTGACGACTTAATTAGTCAGATAGTAACTAACTGATTTAATCTTATCGTGTTGTTTGCTTTGAGATGTTCTGGTAATGAGAACTAGCAAGTACGGTGAATCTGATGCTTATGTGTTAGAGAATCCAACACTTTGAGCTGGAAATCCTGTCAAGGAGATTCTTTGAATCTACCTAATCATAGGTACAATATTTATACTGTAAAATGGGGAACTGGTGGTTATCGCAACCTAAAGTCAATGAAATGACAAAGACATATTCGTCCATATTTGTCTTTTATCTCTAACCTAATCATGCAGGACTAGTCAATGGCGTAACTACCACATTCCAGCTGAGTCACTGTCAAGGCCACATGCTCATACTCAAAGATCAAGGATACACTCAAGGCATCAATCAAGACTTGAAGAAAGCTATAAATATCAAAGATACACTTCCACAAGCTCTGATAAACAAGAACTTCCTCAAAGAACATCAAGTAGATGATTACAAGGAGATCAAGTCACAAGGTCTATGTTGAAGAAGATTGTCAGCCTTCAAGTGATGTCAAAGTATGAGTGTGTTGGTTATGAAGTGTTTAAGTTAAGAAGTATCCAAGTTTATCTCAAGGCTAAAGATCATGATATCAAGATTAAAGTCAAAGATATCAAGATAAAGATCGAGATCCAAGATCACAAGCATGCAAAAGGAACTGCAAAAGAATTCCCAAGAATACAAGGTTCTAAGATTCAAGACGTCACAAGAAGTGAAGTCATATTTGCAATGACCACCCTTTAGGGGGAGATTGTTAGCCTTAGTTTTTAGTATAGTGATGGTCATTGATATTCCCGAAACTTTTATAGGATTAATATAATTAACGAGAATTCACAAAGTTAATTGGGCCTAGGTTTTGGGCTTAAAGCCCACTAGTTGCTATGTTTCGGCCCTAGTCGGGCCAATAGAAAGCCCATAAGGGCCGGCCCCCCTTGTAGTATAAGTACCACCCTTTTAGCATGTTAGGAGGGTGTTGGTTCTCATTTCTTTCTAGTAGAATCATCCTCTCTTTTCTCTCTATCTCTTCCTCTTTCTAACTCTTTCTCTCTCTAAATTTTCTTTCTTTTCTTCTTTGTATGTGAATGATGTTAGTGTTACAAATAACTTCACGTGTTTCATGAGATCAAGTAATCACAAGATTGGTAATTACACTTGTTACGAGATTAAGTAGTCATGAGATCGGGCACTATAATTATTTCACGAGGTCAAGTAGTCGCGAGACCAGTCTCACACGAAGTCAAGATTTACCCGCGATTAGAATCAAGAATTGATTCAAAGATTTTCAACGAGATTGTACTTCTCGTCTTGTGTCCACGATGTTGTTGCTTCACTTGTAATTCACAAATTTTATTTTTCGTAGAATCACGAGTTTAACACTAATCCGAACGAGTCAAGAGAAAGGAAAATGGTAAAGTTTTATGGGTATAGAGGAGTATATTGAGATATGTTTGAAAACTCTCCTAATGCCTTGTTTATATAGGCATAGGAAGTGGTCTTCAAGATAAAATAGAGACCAAGTTATTCTAGTTTATAAGGAGTCAAACACCCCCTTCCCCGACGAGGTGTTTGTTTATGGTGTAATTTACTCTTTACCCCCTCAAATAAAAATAACATCGTCATTTACATTTCCCTCATTTATCTATCATGTTCATAAATCGTCTTCTCATTTTAGCTTTCATTTTCTCGTTTAGTTTGCAATCGATGTGACCTTCCGCATTTTTTGTTTAATGTATGGTGAAAGTCCGTTATAGGTTGACACTTAACCTTTCAGACTCCCCACTCTCTCAAAACTGAACAACTTCCTTGGTGTTAGTATTATTCTTTCACCGTACAAAGCTCCAGAGCAAGACATTAAAAGAACCTAACTCACATAACCAATTCAATACACAGTTTAGTGGATGCCAGACGTTAGTGATTCTTGACTAAGTTTAGGTATATAATTGTATCCCTTTGCACTTTGCGATATTTTTTGAATTTTTAGCCCCATGTATGTCATAATTCAAATACTTTCTCTTTCTTCCTATCTTGTCGTTAATGTGGTTCATTTGACTTACCCTTAGTATCATTGACACTCATATTTGCATGTCCATGCTTTTTACAAATCTACTGACACACAAGGCCTTGGGAAAATATCCCTTCTCTAGTCTAATTTTTCAACATGGAGTTGCCAATTTGCCATCTTGGAACAAATAAAGGCCATTCTCCCTACCTCCTACTAAATTTGACGTTAGCATACGGCGTTACGCATTCATGCAGTAACTGGAAACTAAGTCTAGACCCACTAAGAAAAAAGCTAAATGACCTACATCCTCAGGTCATTGGGATAGTTCGCCATGATACAAGAATGCCAATAACATTGATCCATGTGGATGTTTCTCGATCAATCACCGGTCACTTTTAACATTTGTAACAACCGACAAATGCCATGTATGATCGACAACTGTCATATCCTAGTATGTGTCTCGTCTTACAAAACTATCATCATTATCTTGGTATCCCTCCATGATAATCAATTAAGGACCCTCCTTTAGAATGAATCTGTCTTTCATTCATGGATTTAAAATACGCTAACTAGAATCTTATCATAACGTCTCGTCCAATTTTCACGAGTCTTGGACATCACTTCCAATCCTGCGTCGATTGACTAAGCTCGTACCAGGAAGCGATGGGAGTTAACCATCACTGTAGTTAATGACTTCCTAACGATTCTTAATTTTGGAAGAACCATTGAGCCTCACTCGTGCCTCATGCATATCACTTATATTGTCTTATTGTAAATGAATCTAAGAGAGTATTGGTTTCGTCGATTTAGTCTTACTAGATGATAGACTTAGCTAAATCGTGACTCACTCAGCTTAGCATTCAACGATGCACTTCATTCTGTATTTCAACAGGATGGAATTAGATATACAAATATGAACATGTGACTCTTTGTTACTCATTATCCTAAGTCCATGAGAATTTCAATACAAGCCCATTGAACTGCGATGTAGTTACGCGTTCCTTGATTTGAGACTTTGGTCTTCAGATCTTTTTAGTCATAGGAAATTAATATTTTTCTACAACCACAAGATCAACATGCCAGATTGTGCTAAACTATTTTGCTCTTTAGGGTAAAATTACGCTTATTTAATGGTCTTGTCATCCTCCCACTAAATATCAAAATATTTAGGAATTCCCTCATGGATCTTGAGGATCCATAATTCATGTCTTTGTTTTTTACTCTCTAGTTAAGCAATCAAAATTAACTTTCCAGCTTTTGTTGCATGTTTCTGAGAGTCGTACTCCTCATAAGGCTTAAGCACATTAATTTTGATATTTAGTTTAACAAGTGTTAACCTCAGTTAACTATTCCCCTGTAAAGCACCTATTTGCTTTACTTGAACATTCCAAAGCAGCATCGAGATTTCACTCATAATCTACAAATCGATATCCTTCTAAGTTTGACTTACAGGCCGTGAGCTTTACTGAATCTCTAGATTTCTGGAAATAATATCACTAATGTATTCCTTGTTTATAATAAATCTCGCTCGTTGTATTAGAGTGGAGGTCGCCCTGACTCATCAGGACTTGAGAAATTTATGGCTTTAGATTTCAAGTACTAATATCTATTTATATTTATTAGATCTGGTAGAAATGTTCTTCGTTTAGTTTTTTCTACTTTGAACTTCCATAGTAGATGGATTGCATCAAAGTTCTCGCTTAAAAGCTTTCTTGAACGTTTTCTTTTACTTCATCGGCTCTATTTATAGAACCCACAAAGTATGATCACCATTTGATTAGACAAGAAAGATTGTTTGACATTTGCATAATCTTATTTGGGATAAGAACTAAGTTTAAAGAAACTTATTTTTAGTAGGTTTTAAAATAGTAATAAGCCAAATATATTAAATTTCAAATTAAATGTTAAGACATTAAACAAAGGTTTTAAAACAAGCCCTAAACAGACGGTCAATCAGTTTTAAAATTATAGAAATTTAAACCTTTTAAATCCTATATCCTAAAATTCCTCTCAATGAAACTTCAGGTTCATCTTATGCAAATTCTTCATGTCTTTGATGAAGCTTCAGCTTCATCATTCTTTGAGCTTGATGTTGTACCATAATCATCGCAGCTATAAGGTATGTCTTCCTCCCGAAGCTCTAAAATTGGATATTGTAAGCATGAATTAACTTCATATAGACAAATAATTAAAGAAGGAAACAATCTTTAAAATATAGATACCTCTTTATCTCTTTTCAACGTTCAAGTCACAAATGTACTTGAAACACTTCCCAATCTTATGCCCAGGCTTTTGGCAATAATAAAACTTAGGAAGCGCCTTTCTCTTCTTGGTTACTAGTTCATAGATGAATCCCTTAGTCCTTCCAGTAACATGCTTGTCATTTTCTTTATCTTCAGCCCTATGCTTATTTGTTTTGTCATCAGCAATGATCCAAAGATTATCCTCAGCTTTACATATTACCTCGTAAAGCTCCACAAGCATTGGTTCTCTGCCGATCTCCATGACTCTGAATACATATGGACTATACTCTTCAGGGAGACACTGCATGATACTTAGAACCCCGAATGCCGCGCTTATAGGATTTCCAATATTCCAGAGACGATTGATAAACCCTTCCAAAAGGGTATGTCCCTTTTGGTTGTTGTCGCCCGATCGAGCAAGAGAGAAGAGAGGGAGAGAGTTTTAGGGTTAACGGAGTATTTGTGAGATGTGTGTGAAAACCCTCCAATTGCCTTTGTTTATACATGCATAGAAAAAGGGTTCTAGATAAACTTGGAGACCAAGTTTTCTAGTTTGACAAGGAGTCAAACAACCCCTTCCCCGTGGGGGTTTTGGCCGACCTAAACAACACCCCTTGAGGTTGTTGTTTGGTCTTTTGGCATTTTACACCCTCTAGTATTTATCGCGGATAAATACTAGGCTTGGTGTTATTTACTCTTTTACCCTCAAATGAAAACAATGTCGTATTTTAATTTTCTCTTTTATCTCTTATCATTTCATAACTCGTTTCTCATTTCTGCTTGTATTGTCTCGTTTAGTTTGCACCGGTTTAACCCTTTGGACTTTTTGTGAAGGCTGGTGGTGAAAGCCGTTGTTGGTTTGCCCATTATTATTTCACTTATGCGTTGCATGAACTTGTTTTCCTAATTCACATGCATCACAAAAATTACTATCAAATTTTAACTTTGTTAATTTCCTCACTAGATTTTTTTAAGCTAAGTTATGGATCAACCAGATGTTAGCATACTAATTAGTTATGCTAAAGGGTTGAACTATCTATCATGGATTCAAGGCATATTTCAAGTTTTGAGTTATCTCCCAATTTACAAGTGTAAATACCATTTCGTCTATGTCCTTCAGCTAGTGTTTTACCATTTTTACTTATGGTGCTATCTATCTTAGTAAATATAACATTGAAATCATTATCACATAATTAACCTACACCAATCAAGTTAAAAGCCAAAGCATTAACATGCTCAACATTAGTAATTTCAAGAAAGTCATGAAATACGTTACCTTTACCGACAACCTTGTCCATAAAGGTTGCTCTCAAATACAACACATCAACCATCATACTTCTTGTATGAAGTAAATAATTTTCTATTACCGGTCATGTGTTTAGCACAATTACTATCCACAATTCAATCATTTCGGTTGGTTTTTGGGTGCGTTATTGTTAGCATAAAACATACCAAGTTAAACATTGACGCTTTGCAAAAGTTAGATGAGGAATTGTTGCATTTGGAAATATTGGTCTAAAGTTTTATTGCGGTCGCGGTATTAGCTCACGGTTACTGTCAGGTCTTGGTTTTCTCTCTAAGAGCAATAAATGCACAAACGTCTGTTGGTATATTTAAACCCTTTTTAATCAAATCTTTAATGAACATGGTTTGGTTTTTTAACCAAAAACCAACCCCACACCACAATTAAAAAATACTCCCTAATTAATACTACACCAAATCCCCTCCCCTCAACAACACCCCCTACATCCGCCCCCCAAATCCCAGCAACAAACAAATGTTACACACCACACTAAAGCAATCCCATAGAATCCATGTACTTTTCCATCTATATCTACCCCATCTCATTTTACACAGCACATCATTCAATCAATCATTCCACTCAATAAATCTGTAATCCGTCCATCAACAAAACAGAAACAACCACAATTTAAATAATAACCCCCAATGTGTTTCTCCTCGAACATACCCTCCCCCTACCCCAAAATTAGAGCGGTTCCACAATACAAACCTGTCCACAACCTTCATTAAAAAACCTCCTACCCACCCTTTTACCTAACTACTAGCAAACCTCAAAATAAGTGACCAAAGGACAACTCACAACGAAACCTGTCCCCCATAGAAAATCACCACCCACACCCATAATACTACCACCCACCTCTATAGACCACGTCCAAATCCTCACAAAACTAATATAACCCAAGTCTAGACCCAATATCACAAAGACTCCTCATATCCCCCACATCTAAAAGTTGTCCCTCTAGGCCTAATCATACCAAAATGACAAAACAGTACCCCCTTAATCCCCAAAAACCATATCCCATAACCTACAAACTCCACCTCCCCCATAAATCTATACCCTAACTACAAACTCTGAACCATCCATAACCCCCCTATCGTGTCCCAGTACAAAACTGATAGAAAAACCCTGCCAAACACCCCTGAAAACACCCCCTAGAATACTCGCCTAAAACAATACAAGAGAGATATAAAATTATATCTCCTATTATATAACATCCCCCCTAGAAGAACTATAATGAAAACATCCCTCATTTAGAAGAACGCAATGCTCTCCACCACCTTATTATATCAAACCCCTTAGTATAAAACTCCCCAAAAAATAACTCCTAATGAATAGTATTAAAATACTACCATTAATAACCACCACAAAGAAATACAACCCACAAAAATCACCCCTATAAAAGACTCAGAAAGCAAGCCGACTCAAGTAAAACTTAAACCCAATATCCGACACCCCCAACACAACACCCTGAAGTCATCCATTAAAACACACACTTGTATCCCAGAGCAACACCATACAGTGCCCTCTCCAACACCCCACTAAACCTACAAAACCCCAATTATCAACTACCTAAGTAAAGAATTACCCATAAATCACTATCAACTCTAGTATTAAAACCACCATATCAACATAGCACACCATCCAAAACATTATCACACACAAAAATACAAAAAATAATAAACCATTCTAATCAAACTACACCCCCCTATGAGAGAACCTCTCAATAATCCAACACATCTAAAAGCCCCTCCTGTCCAGTCACCAACCTTGAGACAACCCGATACAGTTAAAACCCACCTATAAACAACATATATAGTCCAAAAACCTATCAACCATATAAAATACAAGAACAATAACATATCCAAGAAAACCTAAGTAAAAAAATATGATCAAAATGTATAACTCCACCCCCTCAAAAAATTCTAAATAAACCTATTACTACTTTATCAAAATTACAAACTACTCCAAATAAGACCAATTTTTACGAATTTACAGTACCTTTTTGTCACATTAACCCCTAAATTATAATCCATCAAAATCAATATTCAACTTAAGGTACTCCATCATTTATTGAATTCGCAGAACCAAAAACGTATATTTTTGTACTTGTGCCATTTGGTGCTTTTTAAGGTCTCTGTTTTCAAGATTACTATGCTTAGTATTTTTATAATTGTTTTTTGATTGTTTGTACTCGTTAATGTTAGTGCTACTACATGTTATTAGAACACAGCCTTTGTTTGTTAGTCTTAAAGGGATTTGAGGTATATAGCTTTATGGTGTTTATTTTATGTGGTTTTATTTTTTTACTTTGTCCACATATTTCTATAGTTACCTCTCATATGAAACTTGATTAACTAATTCTCTTGTTAGAGTTGGCTTTCTTGATTTAATCTTTTCTTTAATGTTACTTGTGTTTTGTTGCTTCTTATGCTTTCTAGGGTTACCTTTTGATGTTGTTTTTTGTTTGCAAGCTCTTTTCGTTATGTCAAATATTACTTATTAATTATAGAGTAGTTTTTATATATTTTCTTATTAATTTTCAAACTACCATTTATTATGTCTTAAATATAAGTGTGCTTTTTTTAGTTTCCTTTGTTCTAGGTTTCAACGCTCAATGGGTTTCTATAATCTGTATTTTGCTGTTTTCTATCTTCATATTTTTGCAATAAATTACGATTGTGATCTGCCATGCATATTTTTAGTCTTTTCTTTTATAGATTTTTAGTGTTTCCCTTAAAATTAAATATCTGTAGCTTTGTTTATTTGTTTATAGGATTTGTGGATTTCAGAGTTGTCACCTCTTACCTTCAAAAAAAAAGTCAACTAAATCCCATAGTATCTAAGTAAATGTTGTTTAAAAATTTTTCGGTTCAACAGACACTTTTATTAGGTAATCTAAGGGACAAAACCGCCAATACTAGGTCTTTTGGTATACTAGAAGTGTCTTTCATTTGGTATTGGAATCTTACTAAATAGATTGACGATGCAAGAATGGTCGAAATCATTAATTGATATGAGAAAGGGAACATCCACCAGACAAGGAGAGGTTAAATGAAAAAGTTATAAAATTTAAAATGAAATTTGATCAATAAATTTCTTAGGTATATTAGGAGATAGGAGGGATCAGGGGTCTTCATTTTCTTGGGCAATGCAAAAAAAAAAAAAAAAAAAAAAAAAGAAAATAAAAAAATTATAAACAAACAATAAAATATAATTTAATAATAAAGCAAGATAGTCCATTGTGGCTAACTTCTACAAACCAAAAGCAGAATAAAATATGTTGCTGGTTTTGTAGTTTGCGCTTAGCTAAGCTGTTAGGTAAAAAAGATGGGCAGTGAGTAGGGATTTTGTGGAATATTATGAGTTAAAGGAAAAAGTTTTGTGGATTCCAAGAGAAAATCATAGATGTATTAGAAACATATAGGTTTCAGCAACTTCATGAACATAAAACAATTCTCAACAGTGATATTGAAAGCTACTCACATTTGCAAATTGTTGTAAAGAATAATCAAAGTAATTTCATTCTCAAAAAATAAAAGCAAACAAGCTGATTAAAAGAAATTGGACTACCTATTCTACTTCCATAAGTGTATAGAAACTTAGTAAGGAAAAATGCATAGTGTCTATATTTCAAGTGTAGTGCTTCTTATAAATCCCACAATGGTTGAACAATGTAGTAGAAATCTATATATGAAACACAACGGCATTTGATTTTAGTTAGCCAAAGGATTTTTTTTTTTTTTTAGGTTTTTTTTAGTTTTCTTGAGTTTGTCATTAATTGTTAATTTTGGGTGGATGATTAATTACCATACTGCATTTGGTTAATAAGGGAAAAATGTAGACTTTATAATAACAAAAGGGATGTAGAAAAAAAAACAAGGGCGAGTGTGCATAAATGCCGTTTTTGGAGTTTTATAGTTTGTTAGTTAAGGAAACATGTGTACATAGGTGTTATGCACACACATTTCCTAGACAGAAGCAGGTTTGATATTTTTTTTTATTCATTCTGATAGATTATATAAGTGTGAGAGTTAATATATTGAGAAATGAATTAGAATGATGAAAGAGTATACCTGATGTGTACTGAAGTTGACTCCTGATATCTAACTTGTTAATTCTTTGGTTTGTGGACAAACAGTATGTTAGTTACTGACAGTGCAAAGTTTCATAGATACCGCTGGGCAAAGTTTGTTCGCTTATAGATGATGTCAGTGAAGGGAAATATAGTCCCGGCACAAAGGGTGTACAAAATGTATTTGTGAAAAAACGGTTCCTTGATATTAGGTCTCTCTATATTCCTATTATAAACCCATGAATCAATTGTCGCAGTTCCTTAAGCAATCTCTCTAAAAATCTTAATATTTCGTATCTACAAGCTCCTATATTCTCTATTAACGACGATCACTCTTTCGACTACAATGGTTGTTCTTGATTCATGTCCTAAGCACAACACGGTCCGTGTATGTCTGAGAAGTCTGAAGGGATGCAAGTTTCTGACCGAAGAATCATTGATTTTCTTAAGCGCAGTTGACATTCTTCATGCTTCTCACTGTATGTCCTGTTAGTATATGCCAGACATTTGTTGAACAGTTTGTTGGACATCTGCTAAAGTCCTCAAAATAATCAAACATGTTAGGCACATTACCTGCCAAAGTAGCTGGCAAGTCTGTTGTCATAATATCTGAGGCAACTCAATAGAAGAAGTGATCGTTCTTTTTTGATGAATGCTGTTGGATTGATTGACTCAATTACCTGTAATGTAGTGCTATATTGATGCTATACTGCATTATGGGGTTGAGAGGGGATTTAATAGTGTTTAACATGTGTTAAATAAGGCTTATGTTTTCATCCCCAAGGGAGGTAGTTGGTTTTCAGAGTACAGTGATAAATCATTGTCTTAGTTCAAAAAGAGTTAGACTGATCTTGGGATCAAATTCATACTATAACATTGCCACTGCTGTTATTGCTTAACATCTATTCTGAGTATTAATTTTTCTAGTAAATTAATTTTTGATGGTATGCTTAGACATTTTGATAGCTATAGAAAAGTTTGTGTAATGTACCACGTTTGTATTTTCTATCTTTTTAGGATAAAACAACTAGCTGAAATGTGTCTGTACCTTTGGATTCACATTTTCTATATGAATACTTTTAACTAGTAAAGTAACTTTTTCTTCATGGTTAGAAGAAGGGTAAACATTTTCAGGGAAAGTCACCTCTTTAGTATGTGCTACTATGTTTGGTACCACCAACTCAGGATGAAGAGGGTTTTTGTGCTCTTCAAAAAGACCATCTGAAAGCCACAACCTTACACACTCTACGACTCCACTTTAGTGAAGTACTAAGGTGGGGGGAGTATAAAGGACCTGACTCATCTCTTGGGCAAACTCGTTGAGGTACCTATTTGAGCAACTGAACTGACCTATCCCATAGCCAGAGACCTTCACCCTACTACTATTATTCATAATTCTATACCAATGAATCTATGTACTGAGTAGGAATCTTGGAGTCATTTCATCCAGTGATAAATACATTCTCAGGGAATGAGGGTGTCATGGGACTCTCCAAAGTGATGAAATGATATTTGTATCTCTTTTGTGTGCATAGGTTGTCAGTCAAGCCAAGGAAATACAACACTTGAAGGCTCAGATCTCAAAGCTCAAGAAGCAAAGCTATAAATGTCACATCTAACACCATAGAGTATGACTGAAAAGTGGTCTCATGAAGCAATGATATGACAAGAAAAGAGACTTCTACAAAAGAAAGACAAAGGGTTAGTGCACAAAGAGAAGTTTTGTATATCCAAAACATGGGTGGAAAGATATGCTAAATGTGATTTCATGTACAGTTCAAAGAGATCCTCTAATTTGATGAGATTCTATTGATAGATACAGTTGATCAATATGGGAAACAGAAGAATGTTTATTGCTAAGGATGTGGGGCAGAGGAAAAGAGAAATGGTAGATGAGACAAGGAGATTGATGAGAATATTGTTACTTAGTACTGAAGAGTGTACTTAAGGTATGACAAAGTAAGCAAAAATAGATGTGTTAAGGTTAAAAGAGTTAGTTATGAAAGGAGAAAGTTAGTGACTGAAATTAGACCAATAGAGTTTAAGTGTATGAACAGAGAGTCCAAGTTTTGTACTGACAGGCAAATTGAAGGTTACTGAGTGTGAAGACAAAATTGTTGGTACCGAAAGAAAAGAATGAAGGACTGATGAGCACAGAATTGGAAAGTTACCGATTGAAACGAATTGAAGGTACTGAAGAGCAATTGGAAGTAACTGTAAATAGAGGCCAAAGAGAAAGGATATGCAAGATTCTCAGCTAATAGAAGATAGGAATGAAAGTGCTAGTAGACAAGCCAATGCAAAACACATACTTCCTATAATATTGGAGATGATGAAACAGAAGTAGTCTAAAGGTTTCTTCTAATGCCCCCATGAGTCAGTGCAAAGCAAGTTTCTAGAGATGAAGGAGAAAGGTGTAGAGTTGAAGAGGATATTGAAAGAAACTGATAGACTTTAGGCCTACCTTCTACAAAGATCACCTTCTTGAATTAAAGCCTCTTCCAAAGATTGATCTCCAAAGACTCCAATAGGAAAGAAGAAAATTGAAGAGAGGATAGAATCTAAAAGTGACACTGATGGTATCTGAGAAGCTGAGAAGAATTTTAAACAGATGTAAAGTGATGAAGAGATTTGGCTAGGAAAATACAATGATGAATGTGGGAAGAGTTGAAAAAGATAGAAACGAATAGCTGAAGTAAAAGCTAGCAAGAAGTCTCGTCATAAGAAATTTTGATGATATAAGTGAAGCTAAGGTTTGACGCAGATTGACAGTTCTTGCTGCGTAGAAGCTTCAAGATAACAAGTCTCTCGTTGAAAGCTATTTAATAATAGAGAAAGAGCAGAAGTTCCTTCATGGACACAATTTTGCTCAAAAGAAAATCCTTGTTCAACAGAGAGCAGAGGCCATCAGAAACAAAACCTCAACAACCAGAAATCTAAACAGTAAGTAAATTACAAATGATGACTAATTGACAGCATGTAGGAATACTTCAAGCACTATGAATGAAAATTCAGATGTTGAAGCAATACAAGTCCTGTTATGAGAAGATTGTAAGAGGTGATGAAGTTTTTATATTTACTTAATCGAGGTACTGCTGGATAGATGAAAGACTGATCAAAAAAAGGATGAATGAGTAAAGGAGTTGATTCCTATATAAGTGAATGTGAAGTGTATCAAGGAGGGATAGATAAGAAGATGTTCTGGTGGGAAAGTAAAGAAGAAGAGGAAAGTACAGAAAAGAGAAAACTTGGTACTAGGGAAAAGATGAAGTCAAGATAGAAGAACATGCCAAAACTCACTTCTGAAGATGTAGTGACAAAGAGAGATTGATGTGCTGAGATTACAACTTCATCTATAGACTCTAGAGATGAGGTAAGGAAGTGGATTATGAAATACTTGACAGGAAGAATATCCTATCATGGAAAGTGGAAGATAGATGTGTCTTGTGTGAACTTCTAACTTGAGGTGATTAATGCTGAACTATTGAAGAGTTTTTAGTTCTAAATGTTAGGTGAATAGAGCTTTGGTCTGCTAGTTGATTTTTTTGCGCTTTGTTTGAGGGTGTTGTCAATTTTGATAGATGTTAGTTTTGATTGGCTGGTGTAGCATTACTGGTTTGAATGGCCTGATTTCATGATGAGATTAACTGAGGTTTGGATAGTGTACTTTGGGTGATTTGATGGTTTGTTCAACCCTGTATGATGTAATGAGGTTTTGAATTCACAGGCAGGATTGGAATATAGTGAGTTGGACGCTACTTGGTTCTTCATGAGTACATACCTTAGTGACGAGACAGGATTAGTTGAATTCATATTTGAAGGTAGAAATAGAGAGTATCCTTTGTGAAGGAAGTTTGAAGTTCTGATGCAATATGCTGATTAAAGTTAGAATCTGAGAAGACAGTCTATGCATTAGAGCCTTGATTAGATTTATCAAGAAGTTGCTTGCCTGAGTTAGAACCTGAAGAATAAGTTGATGGAATTGAGAAGGGTTTTGAGGGTTGGCTACACCATCCACCTACTAATGGTCATCAGTTCACCTATGCTTAACGGATAGAACTGGCTAGTCCATAAGCAAATAGCTTATGGTTATAGGAGCTTATCATATCGTTAATGGTTGACATTTACCAAAAATTGTAGGGTTTCTCAACTCACCTTGCTTAATGGTTAAGTGTTGGTAGTCCTGATAAACAGTTACATGGTAAAGACTAATAAAATCTGTGATAGCTGATAGTTTGCTAAAAATATATGGGTTTATAAAAGCACATTGGTATGGCATGAAGCATTGGCTAGTCCAAAAGAATACGGTTTTGGTAAAGACAAATCAATTCCGTTGATGGTGACGGTTTACCTAATAAACGGCTATTAATGGTAATTAACTCACTTATTTTTAAAGAAGAGTTAACTATCCAGAGCAAACGGGCATGGTAAAGAACATCAACATACTGTTAATGGCTGGTTGTTTGCCAAAACTAAAGCCATCTTAGTTGGATTGTTGCTGAAAGATATTGTTGTGTTGGCCTGAGAAGACAAAGTTGCCTGATGGAGAGGATAGAGTTTAAAGATCAAGAAATGATAAGAGTGTTTGGATACATCCTTATGCGTTAAAGAAGTTGAAGAAAACATGAAGTTAAAAGCGTTTAACATTCCTGTTTTAGGGAGGATTGTTATAGGATTTATGTTTTGCTAACTTAGTTAACCGTCTAGTAAATTTGTTAGTTTTGTTAGTTATAGTTACAGTACAGACAGTTCAATAAAGTTAAGTACTGATCAGTTAGTTAGTACCGATAGTAGAAAATAGTTAGTATTGTTTAAGAGATATGTATGAGATATTTTAGGAGATGATTTGTACAGCGTGTTTGTAAGCTGTTAGGGTTTATCCTTGTTCTTTTTTTTTTTTTTTATATAAAAGGATTCCTATTGGCATGTTTGAGACACGACTCAAGATATCTCATAGCAAATACATCATTATCTCAATAGTTAGCTCAAATTTATTTTTTAGGCGTGCTATTTTTTTTTTTTTTTTTTTTTAAATAGTTGTATAATTGTAATCATACAATACAATGCTTGATTTAATAGAAGTTATTATTTTTATTGTTCTTGCATTTGTGTTTTACTTGTACTTGTGTTAAGTTGTTCCGCTTTTAACTCACTTTTGTATTACATAATCAGTGTTGTCTCTTACTTAGTCAATGTTATTTATACATCTTGGCTCATATCCTTATATTTGGCTGCTGAGCTGCTATTCAAAAAGGGATCTCACAGGTAAACGCAATTTAACATGTTACATGTTTTAAAACAAATTACGATTTAAGTAATATTTCAACTTTTTAAAGTTTAACAAAATCTTATTAGGTTTGGTGTGTACTATATAACATGTGATATTTTATTTAGATTAAAAATAAATTATGCTTATTCGAATCGCATGCAATTAATTAGGTTGGCATTTCGGATGGGTATTGCAGGTACGATTTTACCATATGTGTGATTTAGATAATCAATTCATTTCACTTACTGGTGTAGTTGTATAGCCCCGCATTCATTTATACTATTACATTGTTTTACAACTTTAAGATGCGGTGAGGAATCATGCATTGTTTTTACGATTGACGCAGTTCTTTATACTACATATTACGAGTTTGCTTAAAGTAGCTATATAACAACTAGGCCTTATGAGAATCTTGAAACTGTTTATTTATAGTTGTAAGCGACAAAGATTCCTATCATGTTTTTCGTTTATGTATGTTTTTGTATTTTAGATAGAGTTGGAGTTTTTTAATACCGGTGAAAAGATGGGGCGTAGTCTTTACGTGGTTTAATCTTTTGTGTTTGTTCCTGGGCTTGTTTGTACGTGTTATTGCTATCGCGTTTTTTCTCTCATTGTTTCAATGGTACTCATCTATGAATTGTTTTATACCTATGTTTGTGAACAATTGTGTAAACCAATTTGTGGATGTTTGCGGTTGCAGTTGGTGTGGTTTGTTATTTCTTTTTTTGTTATTGGTTTTTTTTGTTCTTGTGTTTTGTTGCGTTTATTTTTTGTTTTGTTTTTTGTGTGTTCTCTTTATTTGTTTTTATTTTTGATATTGTGGTTTTTGTTTTGTTTGAAACATCTACATTCGGGGACTTTACGTTTTGCTAGTTATTTGCATATCATATATGTTGAGTAGCGCCTTCAGTGTCATGAGAGTTTGTGCATTTTTCATAATTACTTTTGGAATGATATTGTATGTGTATTACCATTGTCTTGAACATTGTGGTAAATCTTGCTGGTCTTTTACTTTATTACATTTATTATACCTTTTTTATGAATTTCACCACTAACTTTATTGTAGAGTCGTGTGTTTTTTTTTTTTTTGTTTTTTAAAGCATTGTTTTTTCTCATTGTTTTAATGTTTATAGAGTGGTCACAGCTATATTATTAAGGTATATCTTTTTGGGGTATTTATTCTGGTTTATTACCTTGTCAACATTTTTGCGATCATTTTTGCATGAGATTCTTGTAAATAGTTTAGGATTTAAATGCATTTAGTCCGCATTTCAAGTTTAGTTATTGTTATGTTATCAACTTATTATTACGATTTTCTTATGGAGTTATTATTTGCGTGTTTTTTTCTTTATCTTTTTATTCTATTTTTCCTTCTGTGAACAATTTAAGCTTGTCGAGCTTTCAGTGTAAAATTAAAGTTTTATATTAATCCATGTTATTCATTTTCATTTAACTGATTACTCAGCATTTAGGTTTTGTTCTCATATCTTGTGTGTTGACGTATGATGTTTACACTCTCAGCACGATATTCGTTTGTGTTGTTTGTTGTACGCAGACGTATTTCTGTGACCAATGTTGGTGGTATGTTAGACTAAGGTGATAATGATTATTAAGAAGCTATCCAGACATTAGATGATTTGGTAGTTACCTTATTGAAAGGGAAACGATAAGCCCGAAGAAGAATTCCTCCTAGTGATACTTCAGGGAATAATTTCTGCTCTATAGTATTATTGATGATAACTCTTCTTGAGAATGTGTCTAACTCTTTGATAGTTGAGATTCAAGCGGCCATTAATAGAATGAAAGTTTTGTATCTACAACTTTCGTGTTTTGGGGTGTTCTAAGACCGTATCACATTCTAACGAGCTACAAGGATTGCAAATTATACTAATTATGCTAAAGAGTTTACGGTGTTCTGTAACCTCAAAATAGATTAACACATATAAACTTTCCCTATTTGCATAGTTTTTGGGTAATCCAAACAAATTAGATTTACGCCCGCATAAAACTTTCCTCATGTCTGGTTACGGCTGTTAACCTCACAATCGATTACGCCATTAAAGTCCTATTTTGCCTATTATTTTGAAATGTCTACATCAGCAATGTTACGTCATGTAACCTCACTATTAGTGTTGTACTTCTGTAAACCATCAGAAATCCTTCTATAAAATAGTGGGTACCGACCCGAATTAGCTCTTAAAATTCATCCTTTCTCCTCCTTTTTGATAGGTAGAACTCCTGATTAGTGAGGGACATCATTCCAATTCAATTTTTCATCAACACATATCTCGTATCAATTTCTTAATAAACCTGATACAGTACAATAGGTCCTCCTACAACCCGAATACTGTAAGTATTGTGGTGTATGTATGTAGATAAAGACCTCAATAATGACACGAGAGTACCCAGTTTTCAGAATGTTGTATCTTATTCCAATAATAATCCAATTAAATGTCCCAACAAGTTCATACTATCTCTATATCTCATCTGTGTTAGTGTGTCAAGAATAAAAAGGTGCCTAAAAATATATAAAAATTTATGAAAAAGCGTATATAAAAACGTGTTTAAAAACATGCATTAAAGCGTGTATAAAAACGTACATAAAAACGTGTATAAAAATGTGTATAAAAACTTGTATAAAATGTGTGTACAAAAACGTGCATAAAAGTTATATAAAAACGTATATAAATATAAATTTTAAAAATAATTAGAATATATTTTTTTAAGAAAACCAAAATTTGAGTTATTTACGAACGACCGTTAGTATAAAGGACTAACGTAGCAAACGTTCATTGGTTAAATGGACTAACGTTGCAAATCCACGTTAGTTTTTGCCTGCTAATGCAAGTTTCACTAGGTAGTATAATGACACATTTATGAATTCGCAAACCAAAAAGAGTTATACTTATGAGTACATAAAGTATTTATGAGTTTTAACCTAAATATACATGTTATGTTATTTTGCCTTAGTTAAGCCATTTTGCACTTCAGTTAAGCCATCTTGTTGGGTCAATAGACCTACTGTTCAAAGTCTACTTTGTCGCTTCAATCCATTTTAGCAGTTCAAACTTTTACATTACGAGGCATTCAAACTCGTGCGTTGCACCGGCTTGTCTTTGGATACTAACGAGTTGGAAAATGACCCGTGCGTTGCGGCGGGGGCGAACATATTATTGCAGCTTTGTTTTTTTGCTCTACAAATCTGTATTATCGTTGTACCAAAATGAACCCATTAACTGATCTATTACAACTTTTTTTTGTGTTCCTTATATGGAGATCCTACTACGGGTATAAAAGGTACTTTAAAATTATACATATGCATACTTTGGTATATAAAATTCAAGAAACTAAACTTGCTGTCGATGTTGGAATTTGGAAACTTCACATATGAACTCAGTTTAGCATGTTCCCCGTTTTAACCTCTTCGTTGCTCTCTCTATTTGAAGTACCTGCATAAATTCACAGTTCAGGTCACACCACTTCACAGTACAAACCAAAATCGGTACCAAATTTATTTAAAATTTTACCTTTTTATCCAGCATAGCAGAAGTATCAAAATTAACTTAAGTGTTTAATCAAGTTAAATTTTTTGTTTGTTTTTGTTTCAGAACCTCTAATGTCAACAGTTAAATATACCAACGTGTTTCACGACCTTGGAAAGACACACATTGTAAGATGCATAAAGAGGGGAACTGTTAAGGTGTTTGGATTGATGGTCTAAAATCAAGTAAAGTATTAGACTGATCTATTCACGTCCAAAATAAACTCAGACTCAGATAAATTAGACGCGGTCAAATGTATATAACTACCAGGTAAAGACTGATAAATGTAGACTATAAGCATATGTCTTACTTGTGTGAGTCAAACTACTTTCTTCACACTTTCTTGCCCGACTGTTGCAAGCTGAGTCTGCTACAAAAAGATTTATACACTCAATGGGTCATCGAATATGTACACGTCCTAGTTGGAATACACTGCTCTACCCAATAAGGCTCGTTGCTTTTGGGCACCACAATTATTCACCCCCCCTCTCCATGATTACAATCAGATCCAACCTTAGGAAGAAGCAGGACAACATAACGAATAGTTGAGCTCAACCCATTCATGAAAGATCTATGCAGAATATATTAATTAAAGAACTTAGATACTCTATAGGTTTTAGAAACTTAACTGGTAGAGTATCAAGGTTCTACTCTAGTGCAGTCACATGTACGGCTTTCCAGTATCTTGAAGCTTTAAATTTTGATCCAAATAATATGTTTCAACGTACTTGCACACATAGATATTGATCAAAAAGTATACTTAAGTACCAAAATTATTTAAGTATTTAAAATAGAATCTAATACTCTGTATAAATTGTAACCTATGAGGTGAAGAAAGTAGGCAACGATAAACAAAGTAACATTATACTATCCACAAAAGTAAAGCGACAGATCTCAATTCAGAGTGCTTATAGTCGTGACTAAAACGTAGCTACTAATAAGTACTTATAGTCATGACTAAAACGGCAAAGGAGATTAAACAAACCTCAAGTACCAACTTGCCGTCACACAGTAACATATTTGATGTGGTCAAGTCCTCATGAACAACACCATCATCATGAAAGGGTGCAACATCATGATCACTAATTTGACTCGCAATCCCTTATTTTGAAAAAATAAATGCACAAAAAATGTAACAAATATCCCTTAAAACTTAATGGCTCAGATGTGCAAATATCGAATCGGATAAAAGATAATATGAAACCGCCATGGCTGCAAGCACTATTACCACCGGACGGAGGATTGGCCCGCCAAGGCACGGGTCAAATACATCCATCATTATCCGGTAACCTATGCCGTAGGAAGTTGTCGTCCAAAAGAAACTGTTATGCAAATAGATAAAAGACATATTCTCTGATATACAGAATCACCTCGATATACAATATTAAGACATTTACATACTCTGGCTGAAAGTACCGATATGTAAATGTGTTAATATTGTATAGTGTATACTTGATTAACCAAATATAAGTGTATACTTGATAAACCAATAAGTAAATGACTTGGTACCTGTTTTTTCAGACTCGCATGTCACTCATAGTTAACCAAATATGCCTCATTTGTAACCTGCATATTAGTGCCATAAAAATAACTTATGACACATTATATCAAACATATCTAAAAATCTTGAACCTGTAAAAAATATAGCTGATATCAAGATGACATTTTAGACCTGAAATCTTCGTTTATGGGTATTCTATATCATCATGTTAGAGACTAACCTAAAAGAAAAATCGACATTTCCACATTTTGGGCATTCCCAGTCAGTTATGTGCGCTCCATCTGCAATAAGCAAGAGAAACAATGAAAAATGGATCATAAAATGCAACCATCTGCCACGCAATATATGCATAAGTTAGATATAATATACCTTTCTGGTTCACCATTAGTATCATTAGAAGAAACATAACCAACCTGCGACTTAGTTGTGCCTAAAGCCATTTCAAGCTCCCTACAAAGTTAATCCAAATCAACGGATTTAAGACCCTCTCTCTTGTGTCTAACCTATGTCCCGCAAGCCGGCTCCATTATGGAAAACCAAAAAAACAAAAAATCAAAATCATTTCATAAAATTGATACTTTTTGGGGTGTTTGGATTAGCTTAATTTTTCGGCTTAAGGGCTTATTTGAATTTGAAGGTGGCCATAAAACTATGCAATACATTCATATCTATTTCCACCCGCTTCAGACCAACTGTCCTGCCTTATGGTGAGGTTTTGGTAAGGTTTTGACTGTTGTTGGAAACAATATACGACATGCAATCTTATCATCAGCAGCGTTAATTTTTACTAAAACTCTATCACCCTACGACTTCAATGTACTGTCCTGTAAAACTAAAAGAGTATCAATGAAAGAAAATTTCAACGCATCGCATATTAAATTATAAACACAATTCCATTTATTTCAAGAACAATTGACACCTCCAAAATCGGAAATCATTAAACAATCAAGTACTAAACCCCAAATGAATAAAAAGCCCCAAAATCTGAAACAAAATCGTGCAAAAAAGTAGGGGTTCCCTTTGAAACCTTAACCATTCGCTTTCTTTAAAACCTTCAGCTTATGTTCAAGAAATCACACAAACCCAAATAGCGCATATCCCATTTCAATACACATCATAACAATTGTCAAGAAAAAGGGTGCATCAATTTGTAAAATTGCTAAATAGATTAGTCAATAATCTTAAAACATACGAAGCATCATTGTCTCCAAATTCTAGAGATCTAATGTTATACATGTTGTAACAAAAGCGAGCAAAAGAAGATATTGTATCAAGACATGAGGAAAACCTGATCCGATAGGTAAACAAAGATAAAGGACGGCGAAGGCCAACTCATGGAATAGTGTAGAAGACTATACCGTTGTTATCATTATGGTGGTAGGTGACGATGGAGGTGGATGTAGAAGAACGTCTGGAATGATCTACGTTGATTGATAACGTTATCTTATATCGGTGGGGACTAAAAGAGTTGGAGAGCCCATAAAGTGAACAATCAATAGCCCAATGTTAAAGTACCCAAGGCCTGCCCTATTTTGTCTTCACCTATCATGCTCTTTAGTATATAGGTAAATTTGCCAATTAGCGCTACAAAGAAACATTTGTAACTAATGTTAACTGATATTTACCAATTATCGATGTTAACTGATCCTTCATAGCAATGGTAATTAGTAATTATTGATATTTACCAATTAGCGCTACAAAGAAATATTTGTAACTAATGTTAACTGATTTAAAGGTATTGAATGTGATACTAAGACTATGCATAAACTTGTTTAAACCAACACTTAATACACGAATCAAACGTGTCTAGTAAGTGCACACTAAAGTTATGAACCATCATCATCGACCCAGCCATTAACCATCAGCAACTCTACAAATCGATCAGCAACACTACAACTACATGAGCAATCCAACCCAACAATATAAATCAGTGACCCATAAACCATCAGCAACTCTACAGTGCCATCAGCAACCTACAACCTAATCCAACAACATAACTCAGTGACTCATAAACCATCAGCAAACCAACCCCGTATATATTGTCTAATTTTTCTTCAGAATAGTGATTTCAATTAGTTAATGATCATTTTTAATCTATATATACATATTATCTAAGTTAAAATCTTGAACATCTTGTTTGAGAAAATGAGGAAAATTAGTGATACTATGATAGGGGATACTGAATACTTCTTGTACATTCAACAAAATCATAGAAAATATTCACCAGTAGTATCATTTTATAGTTTGAATTCGCTAAAGGCATACGGTGGATCGAATATCGATAGGCCCATCTGTTCTATATAAAAGAATACGTATTAAATGCATGTTTTCACCCTCACCTCAGTATCCATAATTTCGTAAGCTGCATTTCAACAGCGGTGTATCAAATAAACAGCAAATCCAAACACTCTTTCAGAATATTATTTTTCATCGAAGCCTAGATAAGCTACATTTATAAGCAATTCTTAACGCCCCTATAATTAGCAAAAATCCATCGAGAAACATCGAATTCTAGCTTTAAATTAATTTGAAGCAAGTGTAGTTTGAAATTAAATATAAGCTGTAGAGGGTGTTTGGGATTGTTTATTTTTTCCACTTGTAAGACCATAAGCACATTAATACTATACAATCAATGTATTTGACTTATTAAAACTGTTTATCTATTACCGAGGTGCTTGTTTAAACTTATATAGCTTACGGGCTTTTTGAGCTTTTGAAAAACTAATAAGGTCACAATTTTGGGCTTATGAGCTTATACCGATTATACTTTATCGGAGTTCGTAATCTCAAGCATATAAGCTCATAAGCCTAAAATTATGTACCTATTAGCTTCAAAGGGTTTTAAGCTCATAAGTTGGCCAAATAAGCTTAAACAAACACCCCTTACGTAGATTGATACTCAAGACTACGAAACAAGCTCTTCGGTTCCTAAACCCAATCGAGATCTTAACCATTTCAATTGAAGCTTATCAATTTTGACCCCATGATCAATTTTTGGACCTATACTTAGAACACTTACTTTCACTGCAGGATTCATAAATCTGTTTTGGGTTTTAAACAGGGGGGCCATAAAAATGTAGTCGCACTGTCGATTTCACAGACACTCTCATGGGTGTATCGATAATCGTTCATTTTTGAGTGATGTTTGCTAGTGTTGTCTTGTTGAGGCCGGGAGACATATAAAAGAACGTCCGCGTTGATTATAATGGGTTGTTTTCGGTTCGTTGCGTTTTTTCGGCATAGCTGCAAAATAAAGATGGTTGAGTATTTACTTCCACCTTACAGGATAGTAGGCAAGGAATTAAAATTGGATTATAATAGCTTTGTTTCTACTGCATACTTACATCATGTACCATTCATCCAGAAGTAGTTTAACTTGGTATTTTATGAATTTTTGGGCCTCGCACTCATACAAAAATAATCTCGTGTCAGCTTTGTTGGTTTAGTGATGATTAATGATTATATGTCTCGTTAACGGGGATTATTATGCATGTCACGATTTGTGCCTTTTTTTAAAAATAGTCAGCCTGTTTATGATGATTAATGATTGTTGTAGTTACGTGATTACAAACATGTCGATTGTTACCTTTTTTTCTAATGGTCTAAACTACTTGGTATGTGCAAGGAGGAACGTTGAGTGAACCAATTTATCGATAGTACCTTTTACTACTCATTTGAATCTCTTTGGGATCTATTATTCCAGACATACCATAGCTCCCTTTATATAAGGGGTATTTGGGTAAAGCTTTTTTCAAGTGTTGGATAGCTTATAATATATTGGAAAAGCTAGTAAGCCGTTCGAAGGTGTTTGATTAAGCTTACGTTAGAATGTCTGGATCATTTTTTTGGAAGGAAATAAGCTGATAATTATAATCCCTTGGGTTCGGGATTTTTAGAAACACATAAGCTCTTTAGTATAAGCTTACCCAAACATCCCTTCAGTCAGCAACAGCTGTTGTTACTCTATTCCTAAACATTCTCTATTCCTAAACATTCAGTTGTATGACATTAAATGTCTTATATACAGACCTTAGGGGAATATGAATTCATTTTTTTAGTTCTTTATTGTAAGATATAAGTTTGCCATATTCGACATAGTCTAATGTTGATTGTCACTCCATGTCTAGTGTTGATTGTACATAGAGTGATACCTGAGAATATAACCGTCGCTCTGTAAATTGCGTTAACCAAGCTGAATAATATCTTTGTACGAAGCTTTGTATTTGTTGTAATCAAGAGTCTTTGCCCCTACAAAATTTACAATCTAAGCATCTACAAAATCCAGATCAGACTGGTCCGCGCCTTCGCATAGTGTATATGCAGAAAGGGATAAGTATTTATGCTTAAGCATACCATACGCCAAAAGATAATAAGAAACCCCAAACAACCACTTGTTGCTAAACATAACGCAAAAGTCATGGATTGGAATGGTTCTATATCTTTAACATAAAATTAATGGTGTTTTTTATTTATAAGAAAAACGTAAACCACCAACATAAAAATCAAGTATACAGAAACTGTGGTCTATCTTGCCATATTGCGCATATATAAATGAAAACACAGGGAAGCAGATTTTAATAAACCACCTCATTTATGTAAATCTAATATGAAAACCCAAAAATGCCATAGTGTGCATATCTAAATTAGCCACTTGCATTTGGGCCACATAGTAACAAAGACGACATTTACAAAACTTTATTAACCTCTTTAGATACTATAGTGTTGTGTATCCGGTAAATGTTGTAACAACGTTAGCTATACAACATCACCGCACTCTGGTAATAACGAATAAAAATCCTAAACATGTATGGCATAACCACTTTTGAAACGCGCATCCAAACACCCCCTTAATATCTTATGGTCTCTTTTAAACATATAAGGGGATGGTTTTCCCTTTGATCATGCATGTAAGTTTGGAAAACCTGAACTCCAAAGTTACTCGTATACTATTCGTTCTTGCCCATAGCTCGTGGCCTATTTCACACTTTCTAAATAGCAGGGGGTCCAAGCTCATAAGCTAACTAAATAATCTAACACAAAGACCCTTTTAAGCAGCTTATCAATTTAGTATGGATCAAAGTGTGGAGGATTGACACGTAAATATTTACTCAATAACTTTATTATTTGAACTCCCGTAAATCTTTCCCCTAGTTTCTGGTATATAATAATGAACTCCCTGCCATCACTTGTTTAGTCAACGACAACCGAACAGATTAGAAATTCATGATCTAAATGATTTAATTAGTAATAATAACATGAATAGTAGTGTCAATGATGAACATTTAAGATGAACCTTTAGATCTCTATAATACACTCCTCTACTATGGCAGTAATCTACAACGTTAATAAGTTGCTAAAAGTATCTCCGCGCCTCATCTTCTTTGAGTCATCCATGTTTCGCCTGTAATATCATAGAGATAAGAAAAATATTCCCACATAAATCAATAATTGAAGCATTTATAAAAAAATCTTTCTGAATTTCTCTTTCTTTCGTTATGAAAAAACAAAAAATTTATTAGCATAACCGCTCATGTTGATTGCAAGTAGACCAGAATGACCTTAAGACTAAAAATATTAGCGAACACTTACATTTTGATCGAAAAGCTCGCCTCCATCAAGATACTCTACACCAATATAGATCTTTGTTTTGCTTGCCATAACCTATAAAGGGAACAATAAAATAATAACCCATCTATGTTAGTGAATGGACATATGGAATTAGTACTTCCACCGAAAATAGGTAGGGAATTTGGTGATATCACATGGCCAGTATTGTTTCTATTGTTATAAATCCATGAATAACTTCATCAATGCTAACTCCATCAATGTTGTAACTCCAAAACTTGTTCATATGCTGTGTATTAAGTGATTTTATGCAGGAAGTAACTACAGACACCCTTCATATGCAACAGAATAGAGGATTTTAGTTTGGTTATTAATTCAAGCCCATCTTTAATATTGCACAATAAATGAATAAACTGAATCTTATAATATAACGAGGCGTTCGTACCCGTGCGTTGCATCGGGCTTGGTTTTTGTGAAAAAATCAGACTTTTACTTATGTGAAGCATAGTATAACTTCATAAGTGTTAAGCCAATGATTCTCCTTTGTTGCTCCATGACCATTGGTCTCAATCTCGAAGCCAATGATTCTCCTTTGTTGGTCACTTTTTTATAGTTAACTAATCAGAAAATCAATTCGAAAGCACATAATGCATCCAAATATTGGTGGCAACTTATGAGAATCAAGCAGCTTGCATCCATTCATAATCTTATAGGACAAACACAAATTCTCTAAATTTAATGACCAAGACCATACCTGAGTTCAAATTCCCAAAAGAGTTAAAATATATATGGGATTCGGTAAAATTATAAGGTAAAGCCAATAGATCAAGCAGAAAACAAAGTGCATAAATTATGAGCGAAAATTTTACCTTCAAAATATTCATGCGATCTGTCACGTTTATTTGAGCCACCAAGGATAACACATTGCTCATAATATCTATTACAACATTTGCCTTATCAAGACGGGTCTTCTCATGATCTTCATTGCCAACTGAATGCTGTAGCTCACTCTCATCCAACAAAAACT
>BQNB010089682.1:0-27345 GCA_026074375.1 Tanacetum coccineum
TATGGGCTTTCTTTAGAAGGCTGTAACATCGGTTGTGAGCCGACAAGATGCATCAAACTTTTATCAGCCCACAGTTTATATGTATTATTTATCATTTTTCATCATATTTTTTTTCACTTTATTTCACGATATATAGAGAAGACTTTTTTTTGAAAAAATTAAGTATAAATTTGAACTAAGACTAAAATTATTGCTATCAACTACATAAAAATTATTGATTTAAGTTTAATTTCCAAAAATAGCACGTATTATTAGTCCGGTTAGGAGCTTATGGGAGAAAAAGCCACAAATTACATACATGAGCTCTTAAGATTTCCAAATAATCCTTGTTTAGCATCTAACTCATACTTAACTCTATCATTTTTCGTTCTTCGCGAATTATACGAACGCTTAGTCTAAAAGTTAAGGAACAAGCTAGAGCTCAACATGCTCGATCAAGTCAAAATTTATTCGTATTCTACCTAGCAGGAAAGTTAAAATTGTGACAAAATACTCATTTTATTTTTGAAAAATTTTAAATTTTTTCATTTTTTTTGGTATTTTGGTGGTAAAAACGGGATTACGTGAAAACAATGACTGCAGGCATAATCAAATCGATAGATCCCCCCATACTATAATTAAACAGTGTCCTCAATGTTTTTAAGAAGGGTTTCTACGTAAATCTTAAGCCGTTTATTAAGTATGCTCAAAGATAAATGTTAGTCGATTAGATTAGGATATTGGATTTCCCAAATGAGGCTGAGGATTTGAAGCTGGAGTGATCGAAGGACAAAACCACGAGCACGAGAGGCTTCAAAAATTTGGGACAATCCTGGACATACACAACAAAACACAAGCAAACGAGAAGGGAAAGAGGCACACCTCTCACAACAAAAAAAACACTTATTCATTACTACATAATATTACTACAGATAAGCATGGGTTGCCTCCCACGAAGCGCTTATTTAGGGTCACTAAGCTTGACCTAATCCCTGAATTCATTTATCCTTGGGGAAGGTTTGGAGATCCAGGACAACCATTTGTGGTACGTCCCCTCCAAAGTAGTGCTTAATTATATGATCGTTCACCTTGAAGTTTGGCCCAGAGTTTTAGGATAACTCGACGATGCCATATGGAAAGACATGGGCAATGGTGAACGGTCCGGACCAACGGGATTTTAACTTGCCTGAGAAAATCTTCAATCTAGAGTTAAAGAGGAGACTTCGATCACGACGTTTGAAACGCGTTTTTTGATCTTTGAGTTCAATGGATCCTCTTGTTTCTCTTTATGGATAGAAAGAGTCTCATAGGCTTGATCACGAAGTTCATTTAATTCATTGAGTTGAACTTTTTGGTGATCACCCGCGATCAAAAGGTAGTAAGTTTTGCATGCTTCGCAAGGCCCAAAAGCTTTGTGCTCGATGCTCGCTCGTAGAATGACATCCTTTTCCGTACCATGAGCTTTATGGGGTGCACCCGATGGTTATTTTGTAAGGTACAAAGGCCCAAAGGGGCGTCATCTAATTTTTTCTTCCGACCAAGAGGCCCGGTTCTCGCAACTATGGTCCTTTCAATAATCTTTTCAACGATTGGATACCTCAACTTGCCCACTTGTTTATGATGGGTGATACGCGATGGAGAGACGGTGAGTAACTTCGTATTTAAGCATGACCTTTGCAAACTGGTCATTGTAAAAATGGGTTCCGCGATCACTTATAATAGCACGAGGGGTACCGAATCGGGCAAAGAGAGATTTACGAAATTTGCAAACAACTCGGGCATCGTTGGTGGGGAGCGCTTTCGCTTCAACCCATTTTAACAAGGAGTCGACGGCCACGAGTATATATTTGTTCCCTCGTGAAGACGAGAACGGCCCTATGAAATCGATGCCCTAAACGTCAAAGATTTTGCAAACTTAGATGGAATTTTGAGGCATTTCATCACGTTGCGAAATTTTTCCTTGGCGTTGACAAGTGTCACATCGGGTGACCAAGTTATGGGTATCTCGGTAAATAGTTGGCCAATAAAATCCTGAGTCAAAAACCTTTTTGGCGGTGTAGTTAGCACCGTAATGTCCCCCGATGGGTCCACTATGGCAAGCTATGAGGATATCAATAGCTTCTTGGCCCGCAACACACCGCCGGATCACCTGATCCGCACAGATGGTCTTCCCAAAAGTAGTGTTTAACATCCTTGAAAAACTTATTCTTTTGCTGGGACGACATCCGTTTAACAATGAAATTCCTCACGTGGTAATTTGCAAAATTGGCAAACCACGGGGTACTTGAGTCACCACGAAAAGTCACCATATTAAGTGTCTCGAGAGGAAACATTTCATTTATCTCCTTTGGGTCGAGCAAATTTTCATAAGGATTTTCTAATCGGGAAAGATGATCGGCCGCGAGATTCTCGGCTCCTTTTGTGTTAATTACTTTGAATTTAAACTCTTAAAGGAAGAGAACCCACCGGAGCAATCTCGCCTTGGAATCTTTTTTAGCAAAGATATATTTTAGGGCGGAGTGATCCGTATACACAATGCTTTTGTTCAAGATGATGTAAAACCGGAATTTTTCAAAGGCATACACCACGGCTAACATTTCTTTCTCCGTCGTGGTGTAATGTGATTCCGCCTCGCTCATTGTTTTACTAGCATAGTGTATAGGCCTAAAGTGTTTTTCATGACGTTGATGCTTCCTATGGACATAAAAATGCTTGCATCGCACATTGCTCAACGGGAAAATCACAAGTCTAGGGCAATCAAATTGGAGAGTCTGGTAAGCGTTTTTTCTTTAAACGTTTCAAAAGCTTGAATACATTTTCATTGTAGAAGGGATGAATGGAGTATTCTTTCAAGGAAGATGAGTCACCGGTCGGATAAATTTTGAAATACAATCCTTAATTGAATGTCGGTAGAAACTGGTATGACGAGGAAGGGGGGGGAAAACTCCCGGGAAACAAACACCACCTTAACGGTGGTGGGATGAGGTAATTAGCCTTCACAACAATTTTGGCATTATCAACCTTAATTCCCCAATTTTGGAAAATCTTATGGACAATAGGACAATGCCTTCCTTAACCATAAAATGACCTTTTTCCCAATTTAGACAAGGATTGGTGTCTTGCACCTTTAAGAAGCATCTTTGTCTCACAGGGAGAGGCAAATTTTCGAATGACGAATTTCCCAAAGAACGAAAAAAGTCATCCATGCAATGACTCTCCATCAATTTTTTGTCATATCATGAAAGATAGCCTCATAAATCTTTTGGAACAAGCCCGGTGCATTGCACCAAAAACCCGGAAAGGCAATGCGACGGTTAGGCAACGTTCCATAAATAAATACGTGGGACATGTTGGTCTTTTCTTGATCATGAGGGTCGATGGGGGATTTGAACGTAAAACCCGAGGAAGAAAGAAAGAATAACCATACGAGGAAAAACAATAGTATCTCTTTCCCGCTCATCTCTTGAGCATTATTTAATCATAAACAGTAGGGAAGTGGTATTTACGGGTGGATTCATTTAACTTTCGGTAGTCAATTGCATACACGCCAAACTCGTAAACCAATCGTAGTAGGAATTAACTGTTTTCAACATTTTCAACAACGGTTTGAAAAGCCACCGTTTTTTGGTTACGCATAGTAGGCGGGGCTCCCCAAGGATCTATCCGGAGATCGGGTGTGGTAAAATTAAATCCGGCGTCACGAAGTTTTTCAACCTCTTTGTGATGACATCATAGAATTGTGGAATTCACTGTCTTTGCGTGTAGATACCGTCCAGGTTTGTAAGTCTCTTCTATAAGAATCTTGTGAGTAAAATTCCAGGTTAATACCTTGATGTCCGGTAGAGTTTTTTCAAGACTATTCGGCTCGCTTGTGTGACTTCAATAAACCTTTTGGAGACGCGGCTCTTTTTTCCTCCGAATTCAAGTCTTTAGCATTATGACGGGCAACTTCGTTGTCCCTTCCAAAACTGCGTATTCGAGATGAGGAGGTAAGTCCTTGATGTTTCGGACCAGGGAGGTTCATTTTATTGATCGATTTATCAGTTTTAGTTCACAATACTTAAGTTCTTTTTGATTTTCAGGCAAATATTGTCCTTGAGTCGGAGGGGGGTAATGATTGGATCATCATTAGAAAATGATTTCAAGAATGAAGAATACTCCCCCTGAGTTATAGTAAGAGTCATTCAACTTTCTGGTGAAGTTGGAATCATCTCTTCAAAGATGAGCGAGGAAAGCATCGACTTTCTCAAGAAAGGGGGAAGGAAAATTCACTTTCCCCTGATATGGAGTGAGCGTAGGAGAAGAGGTTAGAAACGCTCGTGTCATAATAAGAGTGGATTGCCACACGCGATCAACATCAGAGGAATACCAAGAACTTCGTGAGAATACTCCTCACAAGCATTGACAATGACGTCAGATTCCGGTCTTCGCCGTCATACTCATCGGATTAGAGGGTATCTCGAATAAGTTTGGTCACGATTGAATGTTACGGATTCTTTTACAATAACGAAAGAGTTAATTTCCTTCCGTAAATCAATTCAAAAGCACATGGTCCGGTTTTTAAGAAAGGATCTCCCGAGAACTTAGGGGTACTCGAGGGATTCGGCTATCAAAGTTACGACGACAAAAGTCTGCCGGGGACGGAAGGAAATTGGAACTTTCCTACTTTTACGTCGACATCTTTGGCGATACCAATCGGTTGGGAGATCAAACGGTCCGCAAGTTCAAGAGTCATACAAGTAGGATTGAGCTCCGGAAGAGAAAGCTTTTTCCATACGGATAATGGCATGAGATTTATGCTAGCGCCAAGATCGGCCAAGGCTAAGCACTCATCCATTCCGGGAAAATAACACGGTATGAGAAATTTGCCAGGGTCTCCAAGTTTTTGGGGTAACTTGTTGAGGATAACAGCCGAACAATGCTCATTTAAAGGTGTTCTAGCCATTTCACTTAATTTTTCTTTGTTTCCAATTAAATCTTTAAGAATCGAGGCCAAATTTTTGGCACATAAGAATCAAAGGCATCCGTTGAGGCTAATTTCGAACTCAAATCTTTAAAGATTTCGTAGAATTTCTCAATTTGGTCGTTAGCTTTTTCACGGCGCCTTTCAATCATTACGTCTCGAAGGATACGGAATCGACGGTTTCGGGTTTTTTTGTTAGCATTGGACACTAAGGGGAGCAACTACGGGCCTTAGACTTTTGTTACTAGGGGTTTTTGAAATTTGGACAACCGGGGTTGGACGTCTTTCTTTGGTACAGCCGTGATTTGTAGGAGGCACCGATTCCTTTGTCACCTCAATTTCACGTTTCCACTACTTTTAGGAGGAGGAGAAGAAGTTAGGAGGAATCGTCGGTCCTTGATAAGCAAACACACTTGGGTGGTAATACCCTTCAGTCTTACTTCGTGTTGTAATGGTATTACTAGGGAAGTGTACCCGCACCGAATTAGAAAGCTGGTATTGGAATTACGAATTTGAAAAGCATGTCCGTTTTAAGTGGTCATTTGATTTTGCAAGTTTTGGTTTTAGGTCTTGCATGTTTTTTCTTAACGCTTTCATTCGCTTGACGTTAGCTTTCAAAATTTGGGTCTTTGTCACACCTTATGTTTGCGGAGGGCACGGAGTAGCTTAGCTTGAAGGTTGGAAAAAGGTGGAGCTTCTGGTGACCGGGTGGGGTTGGATTAATCGGTGGTCGATAAACTTTGGCTTGGTTGTAATTATTCCCCGGGTTTTGGTTGTAATGATTTTGGTTTTTATTTCCTTGGTTTTGAAGGCGAGGTAAAACCGGAGGTCGAAATGATTAGCAATCGGGGGCTCGGTAACCGGTATTTCCTTGATTGAAATTAGATGCGGCGGCTTAAGAGACGTACTCTTGAATATTGTCATGATAAACATTGCCATCGGTGGCGGGACAATTTCGGTAAGAATGAGCACCACCGCAAGTAACATAACTTTCCTCGACCGCTTTTACGGGAAGAGGAGCTTGGATTTTCTTTATCGAGAGTAAAAATCTTTCACCATATCTTTAAGTTCGGCACATCGGGAGAAATACCGGGGGTAGAAGTGCTCGTACTCACTTTAGCAAACAACCGGTTGTTACGTGGAAATTTCCGAACTTTTAGATTTGCCCTCAATGATTCTTAGGGCAATCACGAGGCAATTTAACCAAAAAGTTACCCCGCGGCAGGGAGAATTCCAACGATCTTGATCATTAGAGTTTCAAGCATTATAGAAAGTATCGAGTTGATGTAAATTCCGGAAAATCATGATGTGGCATGCCGAAAGAAGAAGAAGATATTGATCGGTTCATGCCTCGTAGGAGAAAGTTTATCAAATCGTTGTTGAAATCTCAGGATTTCATTTTTTTAAGATTTGTTGTTTGAAGGATGGGAAAGGAAGAATTTTTGGTTTGATGAATTTTGAAACAAGATCATCCCACGTAAGAATCAATCGAGGGGGTTCTTTTTCAAGCCAAATCCGGGCGGCACCCTCGAGAGAAAATAGGAAAAGCATACCGACATACTCGGGACGTTCGGTAACTTCATCGTAGAAGTGATCTTGTTGAAATAATGGATGTGAGCATGAGGGTCTTCTTTGTCATGTCCGAAAAATTGTTTGTTTTGAACGAGGGTAAGAAAACTGTGCTTAAGCTCAAAGTTGTCCGCAGTGATTTCAGGAACAACGATGGCATCCTCGTAACCCACGGTGGGTGTTTCGAGCAATTGAGCCATAGTACGATTATCGGCCATCGTAACTACGGGAGGCGCTTGATTTTCAATTGGTTACACATGATTAAATGGTTAAACAAAAGTCAGTGGGACTTGTTGTTGTTGACGGTTAAGATTACGTGATGAAGAAACGATAAGTGCGCATGCACTAAAATGTAAAAAGAAAATTTATACAATTTTTTTTCTTTTTTCTTTTTATATATATTTTTTTGGTTTTTGTTAGGAATAAATCTTCACAAGACTTAATACTGCCAACAGTACTAATGGAGTTAGTACTGTCAGTACAAACTTAGTACTGCCAGTGTTAGTTTCTACTGCTAGACAAAAGAGTTAATACTGCCTAAATGGTAAAGCTGCTGAACTGAAGATAAGAATGCAGGCGTTATATTGCTCTTAAAATAGGGGGAGGGGAAATTCTCACGTATTTCTATCTAGGGATTATTTCGGAATGTTTATATTTGAATTGTAACTGAACCTGAATGATAGGCTGATATCTTTGTAAAGGGGCTCCTTGTATTTCTATAAAAGGAGATCCTAAGTTTTAGAATACTTACTTTTTCAATTCATAGAAACACTTAGAGAGAAAATTTGTAATAGCTTCAGGTTTGTAACCCAGTAGTACTTTCAGAGTACTCGTATGTTTTCAATAATATTGAAGCAGTGTATTATGGTGTTCATTGTGTGGTTTCAGTCTTTTACTGTTCATTAATTATAACTTCTCTAGAGTATCAAAGTGATAGATTCCGCTACACTTTGGTTATACATACAGAGTCTCAATTGTGTATTTTAGATTCTTCCAAGATAACAAAACTCTTTTACTTTATAAAGCAAGAATCGATCAGGTGTGGGAAATCAATACAAGTAGGTATCAGAGCCGTGCTTTGAGAAACTTTGATTAGGGACAATGGAATTGAAAATTCTCAGAAACAATGCGTTGGCAAAGCTTCCCATGCTCAAATAGGAAGAGTATGGAGATGTGGGAAAACAGAATTCAAGCAGTTACTTTCATATCCAAGATTATGCATTTTGGGAGGTAATAGAAAATGAGAATTCTTGGGTACCTATTCCTGTTACAGCTCCAGAATCAGGTCCATCAACGGCATTGAAGCCCTCTACTGCTGAAGAAAAGATTTGCAAGAAGCACTGATGTCAAAGCAGAAGTCTTCTCCTCATGCACTCCCAAATGAACATCAGTACCTTTAACCAGTATGATGATGCCTCAATCTATGTTCTATAGTTATTTAAAGCTCGATTTGGAGGTAATGATGCAACAAAGAAGACACATAAGGCCTAGGAAGCAACAGTATGAAAAACTTTAATGTACAAGCTCAGAATCCTTTGACTCTATCTTGCTTCAAACGTTTGTTAGTAGATTGGCAATTCTTTGTGTTAGATATCCTCTAGAAGATCTAAATGTTAAGTTTTTGAGATGCTTACTTTCTTAATGGGATACAATGTGGTTAGTCTGGCTAATGAACAAACCGATGTTGAAAACTATGGGTTTGGATGATTTGTACAACAATTTTAAAATTGTTAAACAGAAGGTTAAGAGAACTGTTGCAGTAATAAATGATGAAGAATTGGATTTCTAACTACTTCCAGTCCAAGCAGTACTAATACTATTAATACTGTTAACACTGGAGTTAGTACTGGCAACACCAAGGTTTTAAACTAGTACTGCTAGTTTTAGTGATGCCACAGTTTATGCCTTTTTGTCAATCAACCACAGGGTCTCAACTAGTTCATGAAAGATTTGAGCAACTTAATGATGATGATTTGGAAGGAAATGGATTAAAGGTGGAATATGGCATGCTAAGCATGAGGGGCAAGAAAGTTTATCAGAGAAACTTGGAGGAAGATCATCTTAATGGAAGTATTAATGCTGGATATGATAAATCAAAAGTAGAATGTTTCAACTGTATAAAATGGGACATTTTGCCAGAGGATGCAGAGCACAAGAAGTAAAGGACACAGAAATTGGAATTAAGGAAGATCATCTGAGGCAAATAAGGATTGAGATGATTCTGGAAAAAGGCAATATATGTTCTATAGATGGATGCTGGCTTTGATTGGAGTGACATGGCAGAGGATGGAAATTCAAGAAAACATGGCTCTATGGCATTCCAGATTATTGATGGTATAAATGATAAATCTTTGTTCTAAATCTTGTTTGCAAATTTTATACCGCTCTCAAAAAAACAGTATGATGGACTTATTGATAAATTAGAAGATACTGGGTTTTAAAGCGCTACATATGAAAAGATGGTCTGTCAATTTTAGACGCACAAGTATTGGTTAATATAAAGAATTTGAAGTCCTTTTTTTTTTGAAGAGATTGCTTTGCTGAAAAGAAGTTGTAGGTCATAAGGAATATCGAATAGGGAATAGTTAGGAAGAACTTGAAAAAGTTAAGGGAAGAAAAGGAGGGGTTTGACTTAACGCTAGCAAAAGTTTGAAAAATAATCAAAAGACTTAGATGATTTGTTAGCAAGTCGGTACTGACAAGAGCAAAAAGGGTTTTGGTTATAATGCTGTCCCCTCACCTCATCCCTTGATTCTCAATAGACCAACATCTTTAGATTTATCTTATACAGGTCTTGAAGAATTCAAAAAACCTTAGGTAAATGAGTATGGTCCTAGGGATTCAAGTTTAAAGCCAACCACTATTTGTGATAGAGAGTCAAATAATTCTAAGGAGAATATTGATGACTCTTTAAACAACAAAAACCCAAGACTGTTTAACTGAAAATAGCTCTAGTTGGAGTCTCCTACTTTAAGGTAGACAAAAGCTTGGAAAGAAAAGTTTTTCATCCTGCTATTCATGTTAGGGTAGGAAGAAACCTAAAAAGGTAGAGGAATACTAGTGCTCCAATTACTGGATAAGATTAGGTGGTCAGTGATGAGGGAAAGAAGTTAAGTCTATCCCTAAGGAAGATAAGAAACTGTTGTACTCTACTGGCTACTAAGGAAAAAGTCAGCTCAAAACACCTGAATAAACCAATTTAGAAGATCAAGTAGGTATGTGAGATGTAAAGGTCCCACGGGGACCTAGGGGGACAAAGAAATTGGAAATGACCTAAAATCTAATCAATTGGGGATGTAACTTTATTTTTAAGAATAAGGCATGTTTTGATCACATTCAAGGGCATGTTTTTATATGTGGTAGTTTTGATCACATTCCAATACCGTTGTCCTAATGTGCTTCCAAACATATCGGTTCCACGAGCAGTCTTATTGAAGATTGGCTAAAAAATGGTTAATATGCAAAGCCTCTTAATATGTTTAGGTCTGTTAACACTGCCAGACCTTTTAGTACTGCTAGGTCTTTTAATAATGTTAGGCCTTCTTATACTGCTCACCCAAAATCAACAGTTCTTTATGCTAGACCAAAGACACATTTTCAAAATCAAGCACAATCAACTGTTTAAAGGCCCTTTTACAAGAGTACAACATTAACAAAAAGGTCTAATAATCAAAATATTAATACTGGTAGACAAACTGTTAATACTGTTAGGCCAAATGTTAATACTGTTAGGGCAAGGGGATTTAATGCTGTTAAGCCCTCAGCATGTTGGGTTTGGAGACCTATCAAACCCAATGGTGCATCACTAGTCTTTAACAAATATAATTACATTGATGCACGAGGCAGATCCAAGTCAGTAATGGCTTGGGTCCCCAAAGATAACTAACTTCATAAGTTTTATGTTGCAGAGCAATTCAACAGCTAATGATTAATTGATTTGTGGATAGTAGATGCTCAAGGCAAATGTCTAGGAAACATAGCCCATATTTCAGATTTCAAAGACTTTTAATGGAGGAGATGTTACTTTTGTGGTGGAGGAGAAAATGGAGGGAAGAATACTGGTAAAGGTACTATCAAAACTGGAATAAACCTGACTTTTGAAAGATGTATACTTTGTCAAAGAGTGGTAAGTTCAACCTTTTTTAGTGTCACCACAAATCGTGTGACAAAAGAACTATGTTCTTTTACTGACTTGAATGTCTTGTTCTATCTCCCAAATTTTAAGTTGCCTGATCGAAAGTCAGTTACTTCCTTTAAAAATTCCTAGACATATTAAACTGTTACAGTTATGTTATGAAAAAATAGTTCCTAAAGATGGTTTTTAACTTGTCTGTTGCAAAGGCTTCATTAGGAAATCAATGTTATGGCATAGGAGGCTTGGTCATGTCAATTTAAAAATATCAATAAACTTGTTCAAATAAAATCTTGGAAAGAGATTGCCTTTAAAAAAAATTTGGAGAATGACCCAAAACTTGTATTGCCTGTCTTAAAGGCAAGCAACATAGGGTCACTTGTAAAGACAAGGCCTTTAGTCCCATTACTAAGCCATTGATATGCTATAATGGATCTTTTTTGGTCAACTTTTGTTAGTAGTTTAATGATACAAAATACTTCTTGGTAAATTACTGATGTTTATAGTAGTTTCTTGGGTTTTTCTTTTTAAGAACTAAGGATGAAATAGAGTCGAGATCCTTAAAAACTTTATCAACGAGATAGAAATTCTAGTGGATAAGAAAGTTAAAATACTCAGAAGTGAAAATGGGTGCAAGGAATTTTAAAACCATGTGATGGATGAGTTCCTGTAGAGAGAAAAAGTATCAAAAAGAGAACTTAGTTATAGCAAGGAACCTCAGCCAAATTGGTGTAGCTGGAAAGAAAGAATAGGACCTCTATTGAGGGTGCTAGAACAATGTAGTGATCTAATTACCTATAACATTTTGGGCAGAGGTTGTGTCTACTGCTTGTATGTACAGAAATAGGGGTCTTAATAGTCAAGCTCATAAAAAGATCCTTTGAACTCTTGTAAGGGGTATTAACACAGCTATAGGTTTCATGAACCATTTTGGATGTCATCGTTACTATCTCTTAATACCTTAGAATAAGTTGGGCAAGTTTGATGGAAAAAGTGATGATGAAGGTTTCTTTTTGTTGGGTTATTCCTTTAAGTAGCAAAGCTTTATAGGTCTACAAACATTAGAAACCAGAAAAGTCCAAGAAAATTGGTACATGTTGGGTTCTTAGAGCATAAACCTATGTAGAAGGAAATTGGTCCAAAGCTGGCTGTTTGAATCTTGATTCTCTAAACCCAATTCAATGAATTATGTACAGTGGTTGCAAGGACGTTTTCTATGTTTCTGCAGGTATACAAGGAGTTTTTCTGAGTCCAGAATCCTCTCAACAAGATCAAGATTTGTATTGTCTATGCCAATTTTGGAAGGAATGCGTCCTACTTTGATGATACTTCACTCAAAAATCTGTTTGAAGAGGCACAAAATACAAGATCAAGTTGTTAGGACTTCATGATGATTGCAAGTCATCAAAATTATGGTATATGTTGATCAACAAGTTATACTGCAGTCCAGGAAGTTATTACTGGTAGTAGAGAAGTTAGTACTGCCATCCCTAAAGTTAGTACTACTACTCCTGAAGACTTGATGGGATAAATTCCTACATCTGAAGACACACAAGTAGAGGAACAATAAATTGATTTGGGGAATATTTCACCACCTTATGCAGTTTCTTCCACTTCCTTCATTCAAGAAATTCACAATGTTCATCAATTAATCATGTGATTGGTGATGTGCCAGTCTTTGTTCAAAACAAGAAGGTGACAAACTTCTTACTCTTAACTAGGGATTTCTTGGTGCCATTTATGAGGAAAGGACTCACCAGGACTTACATATATGTTCTTTTGCTTTGTTTTCTTATCTCAAGAAAAACCAAAGAGAGTTTTTAAAGCTTATTGATCCTGCATGGGTAGAAGCAATGCCAAGGGAACTCCTACAGTTCAAAACTACAAAATGTATGGGTTCTTGTAGACTTGCTAAGGTCATAGGGCTTTATTGGTACAAGTGGGTCTATTAGAAACAAGAAAGATTAAAAGGGGAATTGTTGTCAGGAACAAAGCTAACGAATTGTTGCCCAAGGTCATAACAAGAAGAAGAGGGTATTTGACTATGATGAATGAAGTTTTTGCTCCAGTGGCTAGAATTGAGGCCATAAGAATCTTTCTGGCTTATGCTTCTTATATGGGTTTTACAGTCTACCAAATGGATGTCAAAAGTGCTTTCCTATATGGTCAAATTGAAGAGGAGGTGTATGTATGTCAACCTCCAGGTTTTGAAGATCCTGACCATCTTGATAAAGTTTATAAAGTTGTTGAAAGCACTATTTATTAGACTTCATCAAGCACCCAGAGCTTGGTATGTACACATTGGCCACTTATCTTTTGAGCAATGGATTTCCGAGGGGAATATTGATCAAAAAATTTTTCATCAAAAGTCAAAGGGGCATTATGCTTGTGCCAAATATATGTAGATGCTCATTTTTGGATCTACCAAGAAGGAGCTTTGTGAAGGAGTTTGAGAAGCTTATCGGAAGGATAAGTTTCAGATGAGTTCATGGTGAGAACTCACCTTATTTTCGGGGGTTGCAGTCCAACAGAGAAAGAAAGGATCTTTATCAGTCAAGATATATGTCCATGAATTTTGAGAAAGTTTCAACTACAATATTGTGAAGTCTGCTCCACTACACAGATTTGGAAAAACCCAGGTTAAGATGCAGATGCTGATGATGTTGATGAACATCTTTATAGATCTATGATTGGATCTTTGATGTATCTTCAACATCTAGACCACATTATCCATGTTGTAGTATGTGCTTGTCAGAAGGTTTCGGGTTTCCAAAACTTCCCATTCTTTTAGCTGTCGAAAGATCTTTAGATACCTTAAAGGCAACATCTCTAGGTCTGTGGTTATTTCTGAAGGATTCTCCATTGGTGTAATTGCTTACACTGATAGTGACTATGCTGAGAGCTGACTGATAGAAGTAAACCACTGGAGGTTGTCAATTTTTTGGGAATAGGTTTAATTACTTGGCCAATGCAAAGAAATAAATGTAGATGCCACTTCTACAAACTGAAGCTGAATATATGCTATCGCTAGTTGCTGTGGACAGGTTCTCTGGATCCACAAACCAAATTGCTTGATTTGGGTACAATTTTTATGAACACACTGTTATTTACATTTGGACAATACCAGTACTATATGTATCATGGAATCCTGTTTCAACCACTCTAAAATCAAAAACATATTAGAGGATTAGGGCATCACTTTATAAAGAGATTGTAATACTAAAAAGTTGGATTCAAATGAGGCTAAAATTTAAACACTCAACTTAATTATAGGCATGATCTTCTTCAAAAAGGTTTTGATGCGGTCGAGTTTCCAGTTACGGGTTTCAAGTATTGGAATGCTCAATCCCTAAGGCCCAAATCTCTTGTTTGTTTTGTAAAGTTTGTTAAATATTAGTACTGTTAGTTATTTGTCAATTAATACTGCTAGGTCTAATTAGTACTGCTAGTTATATTTAACACTGTTTGTTAAAACTGTTACTTATAGTTAGTACTACTGGTTCTTTCTATGTATCTTTGTTAATCCTGTGAGTAACACTTAATACTGTTAAACGAGAAAAATGTTTGGATTATGTTTTTCTTGGTTTTAAGCTAACTTCTTCAGGATAAACAATTAATGTGTCAAATTGGTTACTCTTAATGTTATTATTTGCGGGGAGGGCAAAATATTGGTTGTTCTTTGGAAGTGTTGGTTGTTCACCACACAACAAATGGTCCTGGTTCACTGTCTTATTATAATTATGAATTGGCTAAGTCCAGATGCAAACGGGCTATGGTAAAGACTTCTCAAATTGTTGATAGTTGATATTTATCAAAACTATAGGTTCTCAAATGCCCATGTTTTTTTTCATATGAACGCATTGGTAGTCCAGAGGCAAACTGGCATACTGGTTTAAAGTCTTCTCAAATCCGTTTATAGTTGGTTGTTTACTAAAAACTTTATGGTTATCATTGAAACCATATTTTTCTAATTGAGCAGCAATGGCTAGTCAAAGCATACAGTATTGGTAAAAGGGACTCCTCAAATCCAGTTTGGGGCTGGTAGTTTGCCAAAAACTACACTTTTTGTGAATTTGTGAGCTAAAACCAAAAGATGGAGAATTGGGAGTCTTCAAAAACAGCAGAGAGTTGTGTGAAAAATAGACAGAGTGAAAAGTGAGCCAAAAAGAATTGAGAGATGAATTGTGAGCCTAAAAACAGAAAGAGAGATTGTGTGAAGTGTTTCTTTTAGTCATACAAATCTTTGGAGTTTGTACTGCTTATGGGTGGAGAAGTTAATACTGCTAGGCATTTTTTTGTACTGCTAGGCCAAAGTTAATACTGCTGGATGACCGTTAGTACTGTTTGGGCCTAATAGATTTTTCATTTATTAATAGAGCCGTTGAGATATTTCCGCCAAATACCTATGGAATAGGGGTTTGACCAATTGGACTTTCGTGCATCTACTATATATTCAAATGATTTATTCACGATAACTTCAAATTTCTTAATATTGATCAACTAATATCTCTCTCGTTGTTCTATTAAATTGCAATTAACTTGCTCTAGCCGTTCATACTTACATACCACGATTCATATCCCACTCTATTACTAACAGTTTTAATCATGGCAAGTTTGGATTTTTGTGACAAGCACAACATGGTAGCGTTTCTGGAAAAATCTACGGGAAGTGCAGAGTTTCATCAGATCATAGATTTCATCACTCGAAGTAACATTTACTATGCACTCACTAAGAAGCCAGAGGTTTGTGTATCCTTTATCAAACAATTTTGGAGGTCTGCTGAGGCTTTGACTGATGGTAATGGCAAAGTCAAGATTAATGCTACTATTGATGGTCACTCTTTGTCTATTCACTGAAGTGTTCTTTACGGAGCACACACAATGTTGGCTGGATCAAGTGGTATTACATCTATTCCAATACAGAGATCTTTGAGCAATTGGCGCTTATGGGATATCATACTGACGATAAGTTAACCTTTCAAAAAGGTGCATTTTCACCTCAATGGAGGTTTCTTATCTTAATATTCTTCATTTGCTTTAAGCCCAACAGGAGACTGCTTTGGGGAGCAGTTTTAGCAGTAATATTGCAGCTGCTATCATTTGTTTAGCCACCAATAGAAAGTTTAATTTTTCTAGGATGATCTTTGAACACATGGTGTCTAACATCTCTAGTCCCCATAAGTTTTTGATGTACCCTAGGTTTATCCAACTATGCCTAGACATGCAGAGACACAAGCTTCAACAACACACAAGATTTTATTCTGTTCCATCTCTAACCATGAAGGTGTTTAGCAATATGAAGAGGTCTACCAAGGGATTTTTAGATCAGGAGGTTGCTCTATTTCCCACTATGTTAGATGATACTAAACCCTCACCTTCACATTCTAGAATCACATCTTCACCTTCCCCTACACCTTCATCTTTACCTGAACCATCTCCTACTTAACCATCTCCTACTCAACCATCACCTACTCAACTATCACCTACTCAACCTACACCCACTCAACCCTCACCTACACAACTTTTACCAACACAACCTGGTACAGAATACCATCTTCCTACACCTCATGACTTACCTCTCCATGCTGTTCACTTACATGGAAGTGATGAGGGTAGTTTAAAACTTTAAGAATTAATGAATTTAGTTACCACTCTTTCTGACAGGGTTGGAATTTTAGAGGCTGACTTGTTGAAGATAAAGAAAACCTACAGTTCTGCTTATACCAAGCTTATTCTTAGGGTCAAGAAGCTAGAGTCTCGGATAAAGATTAGGAAAGCAAGGAAACAGACTAGGGTTGTTATTTCAGATGATGAAGCTTTTAAAAATGATTCTTCCAAACAGGGGAGGAAGTTATTTGATGAAGAGGTTCAAGAAAAAGCAAGTACTGACACTGAACTATTCATTCAAGAAGTGACTCCAACTGAAGTCATTCAAGATCAAGAGGGCAGTGGGAAAGCAAGTGATGAAGTTAGTACTGCTGGTTTGAAGAAAGGTACTGCTAGTGAAGAAGTTCCAACAGTTAGTACTGCTGAGGTACACCTTAGTACTGCTGGAGGAACTGTTACATACTCAAGAAGAAGTGCTGAGAAAAGATCAAGACAGGATAAGGGAAAAGCCATATTGATAGAGGAAGAGCCTAAGAAGAAGTCTAAGAAGGACCTTGAACAAGAACAGTTAAGTTATGCTGAAGCAATTAGACTTGAAGAGCAAATGAATGAGGAACAAAGAGCTCAAATTGCTAGAGATGAGGAGATTGCTAGACAGTGGGATGAAGAAGAAAGGAAAAGAGCTATGGATGAAGCTAAGACTACAAAGAAGATTGACTGGAATGATCCTTCAGTCATTAGATATCATTCTCTTATTTTAAAATGAAACATTAACTTATAATATATTATTTTATAAGTCACGACTAAAAGACTAATATGTTTACGTTTATTAAATAAATCTTTAATGAGTTATTTCGTAATTTTCCGAACGCGTGTCGGATAATATGGTTTTAATTAATATCTCACATTTATTATATATAATACTTATAAAGAATTATACACTTTAAATAATGCGCTTTCGAATGTTTGCCTTTGGTTATATAATTCCCAACATGAATTATACGCGTCTGTTTTCTTATGTAATATATACGGGGATATATTACATATTTTGCTTTTACTCTTTTGGCTCATTTCACTTAGTCAACCACCGAAGTGTTATAATTTGGGAATTGAGTCTTTTATTAATTTGTCGTGTCGATGTAACCATCCATTCGAAAACCCAAATACATCATCCTAAACTGGTGGGTCATCGCCATTAAGATATACTGCGACTCCTTGATCGAGCCGTTCCGGTTTTTATTGTGTATGCCTAGTATTTGCATTCCGCCAATTGTTCTGCAACATCAAGGTGAGTTCATAGCCTCGCATTTAATTCTTTTTATGTTTTAAAAACCCGCGAGGGAGATACATGCTTGTTTTAGAAAATCGAACACAGGTGATTTTATTATGTGAACGTTGCTATGAGTGTATTGTTGTGGCCCTTCCTTCATGAACCGTCAATCACCGCTAACCGGTGGACGCTGATGCAATAATAATAGATCTATTTTGGCCTAACGACCTGTCTGGCGTGTGTTCCTTGCGAGGGCATACGGGGACATATTGTATTTAGTATTGGGAGTGTGTAGCACTAATCAACTCCAGGTGGGCTACATAGTTAAGGGTTGGTTCGTGATTTCTTTTTATAGCATCGTTGTTGATTTTTATGAACCTAAATATGTTTTGCTATGCTTGTGTTCAAAATGATTGTTTATAAACTCTATGGATTCACTCAACGTTTTCGTTGACTTTTTAGCATGTTTATCTCAGGTATATGCTTGCTAGCTTGGATGGGATGGAATGCGGATATCGAAGGACGTGGACTTGGTGAACTTTGCACATATGATAAAATGTTTTCTTTTAAAGAAACTTAAACATGTTGTGGATTATTTGAAATGAGTTTTTATAAAGTTATTGGGACCTTGTAACTCTGATCTTTTTAATAAAAATTAAATGTAGTTTACCGTGACTCGTGAGCTTATATTATGAAGTAGCACCCCAATGTTGTATTCTGATGCGTTGTAAATTTGAGGGTGTTACAGATTGGTATCAGAGCACGAGTCATAGCGAACTAGTTCGTTTTCCCAAACCTGGACTATGACTGTCTTCTAAAAATATTCACGAGTCGTTCACCGATGTCCGATATCCGCGCGCCCAATCCTTCCCGATCCTTTATGTACTTGTTGCTAGGCCTTTGTTTGTATACTTTATACCAAACGCGTCGTGGCTTATTATAAATCAGGGGTATTTATATATGTATGTGTATATAAATACACGATATCCGTTCTACGTCGGACCGCTATGTATACATATGCCTTTCGATTATCGTTACACGCGTACATTCGAGTTGTACTATTGATATTATGTAATGGGGTCACCATTATGATATGATTTGATAAAATTTCGTATATGTGCAATATATATATATATATATATATATATATATATATATATATATATATATATATATATATATATATACATTGCAATATTATATAGATTTGAGGCTTGGTTAGATTTTTGTTGTGTTTCGAGCCGCGATTAAGGAATCAAATAGCTAAGGAACGAAGGAACGAAGCGAAACTATTTATTCTCCGATCTTTCTTAGTGAATCATCATAAGTAATTTCTATTACTAGCAAAATCATTATTTTCGCAATTTAATTCGTTATTGATGATTGTTTGTGATGAAATCCGTTCAAACACTTGCTTGATTAGTGGAAAATTAACGATATGAATATCTTGTTTCAGGTAGGTTTTAAACTTGATATGAATTGATTTTTGAGTCAAAAAATAAACTTTTGGAGCGATTCGTAATACACGGTCTTGAATGCAAAATTTGACACGTATTTTGAGATTCGAGATTCCATAAGAATTGATTTTTATTTTTAAATAAGATCAAGTTTATTTTTACGAATGTTTTAATATAAGATGGAGACTCTTAATCGGAATTATCACTTTAAGTGAAAAAATTACAACACTTGAAAAAAAAAATTAAAAATTTTTTTTCAAATTAGAAAGCTGGAACATAATTTTTTAAAAGAGCAATTCGAGCACTTTCTTGGTCAGTCTTTAGCCTACTGGCAAAACATGAAAGTTGCTCGGAATGTTGTTTCACTTTGCCGCGAGGCTTGTTTATTTTTAAATCACTTAATAATGGGTCAAAAAGATGAAAGTCAAATTTTTACATCCCCTTAAAAATAAAATAAGTTTCAGCAGAATTTTGTAAGAGCATTTTGGTCATTTTCTGTCGAGATTCAAATCTCGACTAAAACTAAAAAGTTGTTCGAAACAATGTTTTACATGAAATATATTTAGAGTCTAGTAGACAAATGGAGATGTAACGGGTCATTTTGAGGAAAAAACATACATAAAGACTTAAAAAAAAGTCAAACGTAAATTTTAAAAGTCAATTATGCTAATTTGGATCTTGTTGGATAATTATAAAATAATAAACTCTCATTATTCTTACTATATACGTTTATGGTATATAAGAAATGGATGTTAATAAAATATGACACAAGTGTCGAGATTTTTAAATCTAACGGTAATCCGATAACCGGGCCTATTAAAAATAGTAACTTTCTTGATACAATGGCGACTTCAAAATTAACAACTTTCTTAAGTTAGAATTTTGGACAAAGATAAAGAAAGTTCTTCCATATGTAAACGTAATCTATGTACATCAAAAAAATGGTCGCTTTTTACAATAAGTTAAGGGATATTAATTAGAACGCGCAAGTGGAATTTTCATCGCATGCATACTTATATTATTTTTATCAAGGACATATAAGATATATATTAGGTTACGGAGTGCGTATCGTTCGATCACACTTATTATTCTCTATATTACGCGACACCGATAGGGACGTGGTCGAGCACGTTAAATGGACGCCTCACTGTTTTAGAGAGAAGCAATCTGACTCCTAGTGTGGACAATTCCAGTTATCGAATATATCGTCCGTTTTCCTCATTCGATTACATTGATCCTATTCACTACTTCTTTACTTGCTACGTCCTTATGATCTTCAACCACCTTAATATCTTTTTATGAACAATTTATACAAAAATATACAATAATTTATAAAATGTTTTATCAAACTAAATACCAAATTGCGTCGATTTTCATAAGAAGACAAAGCAAAAATGTGATTCCCAAAAATGAATGAACAATAGTTGATGTGTTTCTCAAAACGAAGGTAAAAATATTTTCCCATTTCTATGTCAAATAATATACTTATTTTCAAGGATAGGTCAAAAACTTTTATCAGCATATTTGTGGCCCCCACCCACCCCACACACCCCCCCCTGGGGGGAGGGTGTCACACCAAATAGGGGGGGGGGCCCCCCCCCCCACCCCCACCGGGGCGGTGTTTCAATACGACATAGTTTCTTTTAGACGAGGACGGATGTGTCGTCGCTTGTCCTGTCAAGATATGCATAGCCTAGCTAACTTATGCTATATTCGAAGGAAGCCAAGCATGTTGTCGCTCTTGTTATCATTTATTAAATTCGTCGCCTTTAAACTTAGTGGTTTCTGGAATTAAATGTTTGGGTGATAGAAAAACACTTCTAAAGATTGGATCCTTATTGCAGTAATCCTACTTCGATTCGATTTCGTAGAAAACAAGTCTGAATTTTCTTGCGTTATCCTTGAAATCTTTTTCTTTCGGCATGGTCACTGCCCTTAGGAAAGTTGTAATTCACATGATTCCGAGTAATTCCGAAAAAATGATTTTGTGTTCACGTGTAACATGTGTAAACCCATCTAAGTCACATTGATTGTGATGAAATACCAAGAACAGCCTTGATACCGACACTGACCGAAGAAATTTTAACAAATCAGGAAGACTGCACACGTGGATGAAAGCCGACGCGAATTCGAGAAAATGACGAGACCAATTGACATAAAGACTTCTCCATACACGCGCGCAAATGTACTCTTACTGATCTTTCTCTTCATTTTTCCCTATATGTCGGAACGACGTCCGTTATGACGTTTAAAAAAAAAAGTTTCATCTTCGTCAAAATGGGAATCATTCCCGTTGCATACGCCGTAATCGTGAAGAAAACTTCTACCCGCCAGCAAACGTATGTGGTTTTCGGCATCTAATGTTACGAAATGACTTCCTACACAAGCTCGAGTGCGGCAATTCGAGGTGGTTGCATTTTGTTTAATCTCATATGTTTCTGACTTGTGAACTCAGTTACAAGTAGATGTGAGCCTGATCGGATACCAACGTTGTGTCACACAAGGATGGCTCAAAAAGCGAGAGCCTTCGGCGCTAAGCAAAGCCATAATGGTCGGTATCCCTACGAACGATAGTGATGTCATCGTCCATACAATCGTAGAGAATAAACGGTCCGCGCTCATGGACAAGTTGGAGTCTGACCGACTTCGTTGCGGTAGATAAAAGACATTACATTTATCGTCTCCGTTTATTCAGTTTGAGGAATCCTTGTGCTTGACCCTCGATCCTCTCTTGATCGTCGATGTTGATCACGACGGATAGCCATAGTTTTGAAATGAAACGCACCATCCAAATTATGTGCAAAACTTATTGCTTGCTATATGTTTATGTGATATGTGCTTGAAGTCGACGTGGTGTATGGATCTCGCCGATGCTTTACCCTTTTTAATATATAAATAAATGTAAGCAAATTAAATATATAACAAGAAAAAACAAAATCGCGAGTATCAACATTTAAAAACCGGAAGTGTATAGAGTGTCTCCGGGTCCGTTTATGTCCCAACGGTGGCTGAATGGAAAAACATAAAAGACGAAGTGATAATCCCGATGTTTGAATAAGACAAGGAATGATTACCGGCATACCATAATAAGCCCCCCAATGGACCAGCGAAAAAAAAGGAAGCGCAAGCGGGGAAAACCATAAGCAATAGAGCAGGTACTACAGGATGGAATGGCACAAAACACTTATTAAAAAACCTTTTATTCCTAAGACACAAATAAGCTCAATTAAGCTTTAAGACAAATCAAATAAGCGTAAACTAACTCTAAAATAAGCAAAATATTCAATAAAGCAATTTTAGCTAAATTAAGCAAGGAAAGAAAACAAACAAAAGAGGGGAGGGGGAGAGAAAAAAGGGGGGGGAATAGGGGGGTAGGATAATTACCCACCAGGAAAGGGAAGGAAAAAATACAAACTCACGCCCGCGGATAACTAACAACAGTAATACAGTCATCAACTCACGGCAGTTACTTAACTTAGTGGTTAGTAATGCTAGCTTTAAGTAGTTACCGTAGCTTTTAAGTTAAGTAATGATTTGCTCTAATAAAACACATGAAACAAGAAAAAATAACCGCAAATAAGCTAAAAACAGATAATTAATACCCTAATAAGCACTCAGGTCATAAGAAGAAGTAAGCCAACTAGCCTTTATAACTAAGAATGGCCACAAATACTAGCTACAAAAAGCTTACCAATCTGATCACACTACTAAAATTGCTTTGAATGGGCGAATACCCTAAGTCTTAAATAAGATTTTACGCAGCTCAAATAGGCAGTAAAGGACAAAGGCTTGTAATCTCTCTTAGAAAGCTAAGGGAACCTTCCCAAACTACCAGCAGAAGTAAATCCTAATAATAACTGATAAGCTAAAATGATACCACCCCGTTACTATCGGTATTAACTATCAGTAATAACTTGAGTTAGTTACTGCTAGGGCTAGTTAGTACTTGCTTAGGGAAAAATCCCAAAAGAGAAAAGCGTACTAACTCCTGGGGTAGTACTGCTAGTTGAAAATATCCCTTACAAGTGTGTGTTTCAAAAAATCCCATTTTTCTTTTTATATTAAGCTGATTTGGTTTCCCTAAATTTATTTAAAAAACAGATTATCAAATAACAAAATAAGGCATTTATAAGCAGACTTCAATCCAGAAATAACCCAGCACTTAAAATACAGGCTGATTATCTAAACAGTGTTAACGAAGCTACATTACCCCGCTATTAACTCATGAAAGTGACCAACACAAACTATTTCTAAACTAACAATTAAGCAAAATAGGCACTAGACATCATGTTTAAGATCAAATAATGCAAATTATAGGTAACCCATATACGCACCTATAAGCAGTTCTTGACTCGTAAGCTAAGAGAAATAAGAGAATAAAGGACGACTTACAACAACCCTGGCTATCCTCTAAACAGGGCCCTTGATCTCACCAACATCAAGATTATGTCTTTAGAGCTTCAAAAGATGAACTCCAAGCTAGTGATACTCACAAAACAAACCCGCAAACCTCGCCTGTTAAGGTCGCGCCCAAACAGCCCCACTTATTGCCAGCCACTCTTGCGCCCACCCCCCCTACCCCCCCTTCATCAGTCCTACATCCAACATATAATCAATCCCTATTTGTGGTGTATTTGAGATAGTGATTTTTGTGATTTTCTCTTAAAAACTACTTAAATTTTTAAATTTGACTTAAATTAAAGCAGCTTATATAACAGCTGTATTTGAGAACTCTCTTTATTTGATAAACACCCCAAATAGACTAAGACTAAACCGCTCTGTTGACACGCAATACCACCCACCGCCCTGAACTCACTTACTTCCCTCGCCGCCTAATCTGTCCCCCACCCAACGCTCCTCTTTCATGTCACCTGCCACCGCGTCACGATGACCATTTGCACAATCTAGTGAACTAACCCCTCCTCCCTCGAAAACCAGTGTTCTCATAATAGCAGCTGAATAGCGTGCAAGATCCCCCCTGCCGACTGTAGAATGGACTCCTCGACCGCTGCACCCTACCCTTCCCTACACTCACCTATAACGCTAACACGATTAGATTACTTGATAACCTAATCCTAAGCACTCCCTAGATAGTGATCTTAAGATTTAGAATGTACAGTAAAACCGCTTCGGTTGCTCTCAAAGAGTTTTATCGTATGAGATCTCAGGCTCTACATATCTCGACCACTCAGAAGTGTGCTTCCTTCTTTTGGCGCTCCCTAGTCTGCAGAACTGCTAACGCTTAGATAGTCCGGTGAGTGAGCAAATAATATACTCCAATGTGAGTCGAATCTAGTTGTTAGCGCGCCGGTAGATGTCTATGTAGAGCATAAGATGTGATCCCAGGCCGCGCACAATGTCTCTGTTCGCTTTGTGCTCGTTCTGTATTCGGCTCTTAACCATCACCACCAATGCTCATTCGACACCGACGCACGCTGCACCGTACCTGGTGACACCTTGTGGCCAAGCAGAAGGGGGTAGTCGCAGTAATGGCCAATGTCTCCCTAGAAGCAACTTCGGGCGCGCGATGATCAGATGCCTAGATAGCTCTAAGCACGCAAGATTAATCATTTCAGAGCTACACCGTCTATTCCCCTGAGAACTTGCATATGAATTGTGAAATTTGCCATTATTGTCCGCACAAACAAACTCCCGCAATCTACACCCCAAAACCCTCTATCAAAATCTACATTTAAAGTAATTAATTAAAAATATCAATAGAAGTCCACCGCCACTCGCCGCTCACTCCCCCCCCCCCCTCCCAAAATCTTATTTCGATCATTATTTGAAAAACACCACCAACCACCACCCCTACCCTCCCGCACTTTACATCTCTACCGCCCCCCGGTGTCCGGTGTTGAGTGTTTTCGCAGGGACGCCCCACCGCACCTGAGAGCAAGGAGAAAGACGAAGAAGGTTATGGGAAAGATAGAACATACCCTAAAGTTGTTACCTGGGTTTGTTTGCGCGGGGGGAAGGAGGAAAAGATGGAGTTTGGGGGTAAGGTTGGCAGCTTTGGCCCTCAGCTCTTATTAACCTCCCATTGTAAACTTTGCCTTTTTATGTTACAAACTTTTAGGGGTTTGGCCGAACTGGCCCCTTCCTAAAGTTATACTTCACCCGCACAATTTTTCGATTTTTCAGCCCTTGACTTTTGTAAACCACAACTTGACGGGTTTGGCAGTTTAAGTTAGTAGTAAAGTTTTAGTCCTAAGTCTGTATTTTTCTTCATGTGTCTGTGGGCTGACTTTGTCTTCGGATTGACTTTGTCTTTTCCATCCCGTGCTTAGTTTGGTCGTTTTTTGGCTTTTTTTTTGATATCCGTTCTGACTCTAATTCAAAAGCAAAACATACAAATAACAGTATATTTTGGTTCGTTTTTAGTTATTATAATGTCCCGTTTTTAATGGAAAATGGTATGGGTAATAAGACATACAATATCCCCCATACTAAGGTATTGCCGTGTCCTCACGCAATGTTATGAAGTAAACACTTAGAAAACGAAGAATCTCGGCCCCCCCTTGACTAATTACTAGAAAAGTAGCAAAGTATTCGTCAAGGGGAACTAAAGAATCAATAGCTTTGACAAGTCCCGTTTTCACCAATTTTTTTTTTAAGTACTCTAACTATCCCTAATATTTTTGGATTTTCCTTTTTCTTTTCTTGACTGCTGTTCGACTTCTTTATTTTATAAACACTGAGATCATAGAATGAGAAGCGTCCATAGAATAATCTACGGATGTTCTGACGGATAAATTCATCGTCCTCGATTTTTCACTAGCTCCAAACCAAGCAATTAAACAAGATCATTTGTCAATATAAGTCTAAATGTTTAAAGGCAATCATACTTATGACTTTGTGAACTTTTAACTCCCAACACGGATATATGATTTAAACTGTGTATACTCATTTTAATCACTAGACAACTTTATTTCCATAGTTCGTAATTCTAGATGAATCATGACTCAAAGCCAAAATTATTAGGACCTTTAGTAACTTGATTTTTAAAGAACGAGAAATTTAATGTAGAACTTTTTGCACATCTTCAAACATTATAATGTAAGTTCTTAAAGCTAGGAATGCGTTGCTTAGTTTGAACACCTACCTAGGCCTCGCTCCCTAGTAGGATATCACAACCAACGACCGCGTTGTGTTCTAAGTTGAAAGACCCCGTTGCTAGCGTAGAGGGAAATCACATCAACACCTTCTTCCTAATATGGCTAAGGATAGGTGTCTTAGTTTGAACCCTCACCTAGACCTCGCTTCCTGGTGAGATATCACAACACACCAAATCCCTAGAAGTAAAGATGTCTTAGTTTGAACCCCCACCTCGTGGTTAGCGGAGTGGGATATCATGACACATCTTTTACTTGCTCCATATAATCAAATGCATGCTTCATTGGCGTTTTTAACTTTCAAATTACTAAGAACAGAAAAACCTCGCTTTAAAGAATCAAGTTACAAATTTGAAGCTTTTTCTAAAAACATTGATTGACTTAGTTGAATTGAATTGAGTACGTATGATTAGGTGGATTAGAAGCTAATGGGAGAAAAAGCCACAAGTTACTCATATAAGTTTTAGAAGAATCTTGCTCAGCACATAAACTTATATTTAACTCTATCACTTCTTGTTCTTCACCTTATTAAAATTCGAAGCAATAGAATTCGTGAAAGCTTAGCCTACAATTGAGGAACTAGCTAGGGCTCAACACGCCCGATCGAGTCAAAAATTATTCTCATTCTACCCATTAGGAAAGTCAAAACTGTGACAAAACACTTATTTTATTTTTGAAAATTTTTAAATTTTTTCATTTTTTTGGTATTTTTGCAAAAATTTGGTGGTAAAAACGGGATTGCGTGATAACAACGACTGCAGGCAAAAATCAAATCGAAGATCCCCCCCATACTAGAACTAAACATCGTCCTCGATGTTTCAAAGGGGTACCTACGTAAATCTAAGGCCGTTTATTAGGTATTCCCAAAATGAAGCTGAGGATGTGAAGCTCGAGTTAAAAATGACAGAATCGAGAGCCTTCATAATCCGGGAATACCTGGACAAATAAAACATTAGGCACATGAACTCTTGGTTCTCTTGTTGGGAAAATATCATTCACCACATCCATAGTAAGATTGCCCAGCTCGGGCTCAATCTTAAAGCAGAAATGATCATACTCCGATGGAGATATAATGTGAGCTAGTTCATCGGCGAACTCCTCATGATGAAAATTACTCCTATCGGCAGGAGGAAATGGATTGATCGAAAGATCAAAAATGAACGAATCATATTGAGAAAAATCAGCATGAGTAGTGGTGCTGCCACTACTCTTTTCTTCAATATGATCGTCATCAGAATAGAAAGCTTCATAAT
>BQNB010089683.1:0-24308 GCA_026074375.1 Tanacetum coccineum
ATATCTTGAGATCAGTAGCTTGATCCATGAGTGATGGGATACCCTTTCTCTAAAAGAGTCGAAGAACTTGATCCTCAAAGGGCATACTCGGTAGAACTTCTTTTATTAAGAAATCTACAAAACACTAAAATGAAAGAATCATGATAGAAGATCAGTGATTAGCTAAATATTTAGAGAGAGAAGTTATGTGAATGAATGCCTAAACCAAGAGAAATGAGTTGGTATTTATAGGTATGAAGGTTACTTTAGCCCGGTTCTGCCGATACCATTGGCGAATGGAACCAGCAGCCAAAATCAATGGCACCGGCCTATAGTAACCAAATCCGAATTTTAAATTACAAAATCTTAGAAGATCGTAGGTGATCTTGCTAGATTGTTTTCGGATTTGGTAAGAAAGAGTTCTTTTATTAGTTTTAAAATATTTAAAGGTTTTTGTAAGTATTCTCTAATAAAGTGGTTAAAATGTGAAAGGTATTTTTATTCTAAGAATATATTTAAGTGGAGGGTTTGTTTATGAGAGAAGCGGGGTTAGAAAACTATTGGTTTAGAACTTATGACTTTTTTTGTTTTGATAAGTTTATGTTTTGTTATTAATCAAAACAAAGAAAGATCATAAAATATAAATAAACATTTTTACGGTTTATCTGTATTAACAGAAAAGGTTCCCTAGATTGCTTAGCTCTTTGACATATTTCACAAAAAACAATTTGATTCTTATTATCAAATTGTAAAGAAGTTTTTAAAACATTTAAAATAGGATTTGCAAGGTGACCAAGCCGGCAGTGCCAATCAAGCTGAGACAGACAACATTGGTATCTAGAGTGTTAGAAATACAAAAAAGTCTTGGTCACTTCCAAAATATCATTAAGTAACTCGTAGTTAATATTTTGAACTTAGATAAGCTAACTGGGCCAACATAAGATACCCCTTATGTTGACTACGTCTCATGTAAGGGTATAAATATACCCTTTCTATGCTATGGAAAAGGTTGTTGGTTCATTTTCATAATTCATTCTCCTTTCTCTCTCTAAATTGTCCAACCACTCTCTCTCTCTAGATTTCTTCACATCATTTCATAGATTGTTGTATGATTGATATTCTATAATTGGTATCAGATGCCATGGGGTAATATCGTGTGATTGTGTGTGTTTTTATCCTGGTTAAATCGTGTGTTCTGGGTAGTTTTGGGTCACGCGTACGTTAGAATCAAAACATAAGTTTTTGTGTTTAAAAACCTTAAAGTTTAGGTTTTTAAGCAAGATCTAGGCCTAAGATACTTAGTTGTACAACAAAAATCAAGGTAAAACATCAAAAAGGGTGATTTTTAAGTGATTTTAAGATTTTTGTTTTCGTGCGAAATATGTATCTAATGAATCGTGCGATTTATGTTTGAATCGTTCGATTTGAGTAATTGTAAAACATGTGCGATTTATGTTATATTGTGCGAAACAGGTTGTGTAATACTCGTGCGAAATAAAACTCTGCCAAAATTGTAACAGGCGTGCGAAATATGTTTGTGTAACAATCATGAGAAATAAGTAATTGTGCAAAACAAGATTCTGTCCAATTTTCATAAGCCGTGTGAAACATTACATCGTCATAATCATGCGAAACATTACAAGCTCATAATCGTGCGAAACACATATCCGTGCGAAACAATATAATTTTTAGTTAAAGTTATTTTCAACGGTTGGTCTTAGTGATACGCGTTAAATGATATGATGGATATGAAATTACCAAACTACCCTTGAGGACAAAGATAGTAAGGAAAATTCTCACAAATATATATAATAATACGTATATTTACCGGTAAGTGATTACCGGGTCGTTTTCCTAAAGATTTTTGAAATTGAGACCACGTTTGTTATTTGAACAATGATTTGAATTGGTTCGAAGATGATTTGTTTTCTAATATCCTACTAGTGAGCAAATAAAGGGACAATTAAACCTAACTACGAGAAATCAATACGGGAAAGTAAATTTTAACTAAAAACGCAAATCGGGAATCCTAAACGGAATCTAAAAACCCTAAATTTTCAAAATAAACCTAAAATGAATTTTTCTACTTTTAACTAACCCTAATTTACTAAAAAGTAAGATTAAAGAAAACTAGAACAAAAACAGAGTTGAATTGAGCTTAAAAACATAAAAAAGGTGAACGGGAATGAATCCCGTTCTTTAGAAAATGAAATTTTGCAAATTAAACCCTACGGAAGCAAAACTAATTTTCCTAGAAACTATATGATAAAAGAAATTTTTCTAAAAAACAATTATATTTTTTTGACTTTTTTATAATTTTTTATGAATTAAAAATGATTTTAATAAAATTAAATGATTAAAAATACTAAACTATTTGTAAAAATTCTAAAAAAATTATGAAAAGTAGATTGAACAATGGGGAATCTAAGAAAAATACGCTTGTGAAAACAGTTTATCAAATAAGCTGTGTAATAAGCAAAAATAGCTTATAATACTAAAATGCTTAAAACGTATATAAATATTAGATTTTGCAAAGTTATACTTGATGAGCTATTAGGCGTGTGGGGGCTTGGTGAGGGTGGTAGAGGTCCTGGGTTCAAGCCTTGCTCACCCGGGGCTTCCCACTATCCAAAGTGTTTTTATTTTTGCCATTTTTTTATAACTTTTTAGAAAACTTGAAAATAAACACTTTTTACAAAGCAACCTTTTTTATAAACCTCAAATAAGCACAGAAATAAGCTAAGTAAGACAGAAATGCTTTTCTTAACTAACAAGCTTAAATGGCAAACTGTTTTGGTCTTTGAGCACAAATAAGCAAACCTAAATGACAAATATGCTATAACAGATTCCTAACTATCCCTAATAAGCACATAAGAAAAAAAATAAACACAAATGATAAGCTAGATAAGCAGAAAAGCTAAAAAAAAACTTAAAAATTCTTAAAATTTACTCTAGAAAGCAAATAAGCTCAAATAAGCTTATGGCAAAACCAAATAAGCTAAAATGGGTTTATAATAACCTAATAAGCTAAGCTAAACCTAAATAAGCAATAACAATAAGCAAATGAGGTAAAATAAAGAAATAAGCACTTATCGTGTAAACACTGTTAACCAAAAAGTCCCATAGGGTACCTTTGAGCTTATTTTTCAATAAGCTAAAGGATCCTTATGGACTTTTGACTTATTACCCTAAAAAGTATACCTAGAATACTACTTAAAACAACTTTTAAAAAACATTTTGAAAATCAAATAAGTAAGGAAAAAGCACTTTGAAAACAGACATAACACTCATCAAATACTTAGTGTTGTTTTTGATTTTAAAGGACAAACAACTACTTTTTACCTTAAATTCAGATAATCAAATGAGCTTTTTAATGCAAACAAAACTGAAACAGATTAAGATTACCTTAAGTTCTACTTGTAAACTAAAAATAAAAACCTAAGAGTGACTTTTACCCTCTGATGATTTGAATTGAAACTGGTAACTTCTCTATTTTCAAATCTGATGTAATTTGCACAAATACTTACAACTATGAGTGCAGACCTAAAAAACTAATTTCTACACCTTTAAAATACTTAGCAAATAGCTATTAAAGCAATTATAACAACTAGAGACTATTTAAGCTAAAAATGCTACTAGGATTGACTAAATGCTCACAGATTCAAAGTCTATACTAGAAAGTTTATGAGAATTTGATCTAACCTAACAAACAATCTATAATTCAAACTTATAAGCCTAAAAATGATCTCCTAATTCAATTTTAAGAACTTAAGAAGTCACAAGCAGTACTAATTCTTAGTTAGTACTGTTGTGCCAAACACCCCTTTAAAAATTCTTAAATCCATATCAGCTTATAAAAATGAGATTTAAAGAACACAATTCAAATACCAGATATTAGACAACTTATAACAACCTTAATGAATATTATTAAGCAAGCAAATAAGCCAGAATGAATAAGCTAACAACTATGCTAATATTTTTGGTTTTTTTTACCGATTTTATGACGGATTAAGTAAACTAAGTATTTTAAACTACAAATCAAACACAATAAGCACAATTCAACTATAATAAGCACATATAAGCTACCTAAACATCAATAAGCAAAAATTAAGCAATATTAAGCTAATTAACAGATTTTAAGCTAACTATTAAAGACAAAAAAGGTAAATTAAAAACTTACATAAGCCTTTGCACAAACAAGGCTAGCAAATGCTCTAAGAGCTATCAACAAGCTCTAGCTTATCAAGTGATAAGCTGGTAGGGTCCTGGAAGTCCTTCCTTAATTGACTTCCCTTCCATGTTTTAGCTGCGGTAATTTGGGGAGGTATTCAATGTCAATAAGCTCAACTAAGATTTTGAGAGCTTAGTTGAGTAAGTAGATAGCCTAAGAGTAGATAAGAACTTATGAGCTTATGTGAACAAAGAAAAGAGCTTATTCAAACAAGTAAGTGACAAATTGATCAATATTAAAAGCAAACTTTTATTAATAATATGAAATTGATTACAAGCTTAAAAGTAAATTACATTAAGTAGAAATCTATAAGCTAAAAAAATGATTTAAAAATTACATAAGCTAATTAAAAGCTACTCTCTATAACTACTCCTAGATGCTTTTGTGAGTGAGAATGCCCTTGTATTTATAGTTGCTGAGTGAAACTTCTAGGCCCTCATGTTTGTTAAACGCTCTAATTCATCCCGGCCTTTATTTGCTTCCAATCATTAGATCACATCTTGTATCCGTTGGATCAAAGTGTGAGCACACGGATTGCCAACGTGGCAATCCATGTGTCAGAATGTTGTGCTTCTTTTTCAAAGGTTTTAGTGTAAAATCCCACTTTAAGGTGTGATTCTTTTTCAAACGTGTCATTCCTTTTACTGACTTGACCAATGAGAAGCTTTCTTGTGACATCTTTGATGCTGAGTCATAGCTTGGCACTCGAATCTTTGTCCCACGTCATCAATTTAAATTTACCCTTTGATTTTATGTCGGGGTGAAATGAAGATGATGATGAATAGTAAAAAAACAGAATTTCCCGCTCTTTTCTTTTCTTTTTTATATCTTTATTTGACCTGGGAGTGTGTAGGTTTGACTTGGGCTCGGGTTTATAAAAGGGATTGGGCCAGTTATACGGGCTTGGTGATATAAGGGTTATAGGTTTATTATAAGGAGAAAACAACCGTTATCTCTTAAGTATAAAAGAGATAACGGTGTTAGGGTTTTAGGGACCATTTGTGCACTCTTTTAACAATGAGGGGCTGTTTTGGGTATTTTGGGTTTTTGTCTTCATATGGTTGACCAATATTGACCAGTTTACCATGGTTTGACTTGTTGACTTTTTGCTAGAAACTTTTGGCTCTTATGCAATCTTTCCGTTCTAGTGTCCGTGTTTGTCCGGTTTTAACCGTTTTCTTGTGATTTTTGTATTATTCGTACCTACACATTCACAAACAACAAAATACATAAATACAAGCATATTTGTGCACATTTTAATCATTTAAGGGCCATTTTTGATATTGAAAGGATATGTGATTTCTCACATATCACTTAGCTTTGTAAAATCCCGTGAAATACTTTGCTATTTTCTTCTTTTAAGTTAAGATTTGTAAAATCCAGTAAAATACCAAGCTTAATCACCTTCAACAACAACTCCTTAACACAATTCTCCTTTGTCACTGATCGGTCAAGTTTCATCTTTTCATATAACAATCAATTGAAAATGTCTACTTTAGCAGAGTACATGATAGTTGCTGGTGCCGAGAACCATCCTCCCATGCTTGACAAGACAATGTATAACTCATGGCAGAGTCGTAAGTTGCTATACCTTAAAGGAAAGAAAAATGGTAGGATGATGCTTGAATCTATTCAAAGTGGACCTCTTGTCTATTCTACTATTGAAGAGAATGGTTAAGTTCATGAAAAGAAGTATGCAGAACTCACTGAACAAGAAAAAGCTTTAAGATGATTGTGATGTTCAAGCACTCAACATTGTTCTTCAAGGTCTCCCACCAGATGTGTATGCTCATGTCAACCACTGTCAGTCTGCTAAAGATATCTGGGAAAGAGTCAAGTTACTTATGCAAGGCACTGATGCGTATTTTGTTTAAGTTTTAAATTTGTAAAACTCAATTACCGATACACGCACTAAGAGGTAGAGAACCCGGTCGTATATAGTAAAGTAGCTTGGTAAATCCGAGGTCATCCCAAGAGCTATGGTTAAATAGTTCTAATTTGATTATTGTCACGTTTTAAAATGATTTGAAGATTAATTTTTAAGAATTACAGAAAAGTAAATACAATAAAATAAATAGATAGAAGATATCAGGGAGAAAGGTGTGCTAACCTAAACATTTCATTACCAATATTATGATTACATTTTCCTGTGCAATGTTCAATTATAAGTTCCATTAGTGGGTCTAAAGTCGACAGACCCGAATTTTCATTTAAGGTCGGTCCTATGCTTACTCTGTGATCCCACATTCCCCTACGATCACACGAGCAGGGCTTCCAAGTTTGCAGTGATTAAACCCCAACCACCCTTAAGACCAATCTATAATCTAAACCGATTATTAACCCTCTTTGAAGGAGTTCCCATACTTTTTAAGTATTTAATGTGACAAAGGCGATAATTTGGTTAACTCCTACACTAGGGATAGATGTCAAGCTACCCTAGTACCCCACTAATCCCAAGTTCAATATGATAAGTCTAATATCAAGATTAATAAGATCTAAGCCACCCTCTATACTACTAAAACATATGGATCACATGAAAGGCTATAAGGATATCTAACAGAACCATAATTAAATAGAAAATCATAATCACAACACTAGCAACTACATGGTTAGGCCAGCACTAGGAGTGCTTAGCCGCTTATAGTAATAGCAATGCAAGACTTAATGAATAAAGACATAGGTTGAATCATCATAATTCTTACAAAGAATGAAATGAATGATTGAATACAATAAGTATGCTAGTGGCTTCTCCCTTGGACCTTCAGGTGAAATGCTTCAAACCTTAACGGTTTGGTTCACCCCTTAGAACTATGTGCGAAGTGGTGGTGGTGAGTGATACTGAATGAGCCGGATGAGGGCTCTATTTATAGGCTTCGAAAGGTTTACGGTCTAACCCTTATGGGGTGTTACACCATAATCTTGCTACGTAATCCTCCCATCTTTTAGGCATAAAAGGTTGTTACGACATAACCTTGCCGCATATGTTACGCCGTAATGCTGAGTCAAACATATCATCTCTAGTATATTTAAATGTTGCGGCATAATCTTGGAGATACTTTACGCCGTAAAGGGTGTGATGACTCATTTCCTCGTTGGAGTATGTTACGGCGTAAGTCTTCGGGGATGTTACGTCGTAAAGTGCCTTGGGCTTTACACTTTGGTGTATTTCTTGTCCAAATCCCTTATCTTTTGCTAAAATAATCACTTGGTCCCTAAAAACCAATAATAAACAATTAAGTAACATTTTCATACATTAATAACATATTTGTAAGCATTTTTATAGGGAATTTGATATTAAAATGTATTAACTATTTGATGTTATCAAATATCCCTCCACTTGACTTCTACTTGCCCTAAAGTAGAATCATTTACAATAATTCATAAATAGATTTCCCCAATTTGACTTGAAGAAATGAATTTATAAGCTACTTATGCTAGAAAACATCTGAGCCGAACACCTCACGAAAAAGGGATAAAAAACACTTAACTCTCATTACTAATCTAAGTGTTCAATTTTGGGATGATCACTCAATTACACAGTCATAGTATATATTCTATCATAAGCTTGGAAAGTACACAAGTCTCCACCAACTAGAATTAGGGTCTAAACAGTCTCCAAGGTAACATGGGTGATATTTGGTTTATTGGGTGATAGAAAGGGTAAGGATAGACATGGGATACACTTAAGATGGTTGTCAAGATAAGACAAAAAACAAATAGTCTAAAGTAAACTAAGGTTGTCATAGCTAGCTACTATCCATCCGAGGTCTAAAAGTTTGAGTAAGAAAACCTGATCTTTAATAATGGGTTACTAGCTCCATTCTTTATACTTGTTAAGATGGCTTGGTGCAATAATAGGCTACTAGCTCTATATAATATATTTTTTATTTTGCACCATCTTTATATTTTTTAGCACATGGGTGACTTTTTAGTTTGCACCCTCTTTTCTTCATTTTTTTCATGATAAATATGCAAATGCTATAGGAGTTTATATCTTTAATTATTGCCCCTGCAACATCTGATATTATATGCATATCCCCCCACTTGAGATGAACAATGTCAAAAGTGGTGATACAAGGGGGTCTTTATAAATCATAACTGATTGGTCTTCTACGAATGCATAAAGTTTTCGTTCCCATTCCCCTAAACCATGGACTTAAATAGCTAGAGATTTCAACACAAAGAAAAAAGACTACAGGGTAGGCTAAGGCAAAATGGTGTAATGAAACATATAGTGTTTAACCAGGATTGGCTTGACAAGGTGATCTAGGGGATCTTGCACTAGTAGTGAGTGCAACTAGGGTTTTACATGGGAGGTCAAAAAGTCAGTGTGACAAGCCGATAAACACACACATATAGGCTTTTTGGGTGATTTCCTAAAATGTTGCCTTTTTGAACAGTCTATTTCAACTAACCAATTAGGTCTTAACAAGATGTACAGACCAAGTTCTAAAGTCTACAATACTACCGGCACACTCATATTTTTGGTGGATTATATGTTTAATAGATAAAATGGAATATTAGGCTTAACCACACCAAATTAATTGCAGGATAATAATGTACTCGACAAAGATTTACTCTAGTTTAGTAAGAAAAACATGTCAAAATTTTAAAATTGGCATCATTTTTCAAAGAAAACTAGGAAATCGAAGGCAAATATAGGTCAAGTGGTAATTCTACTCCCATCCCCCACTTGTTTTGTACAATGTCCCTATGTATAATTAAGGAAAGGAAATAATGAAATAAGAGTAGAATTAGCAAAAGACTCCCCTGAGTGTCGCTCTCTTCTCTGAGTGATAGATGCAAGAGGTGACGTCTTGCCAAACGTCCATAGAACAATCTCATTTTCCCCCTAAAATGAGTAGACAACAAAGAGCATTAAACGTTCATGGATAAATATAAACTACAAGCTAACTCACTTTCGTAGGAATCACGATTGCATTTAGCATATGCAACAAGCCTTTTAAACCACTTGGTGTCCCAAGTGGACGAGTGAAGTCTCGTGAGGGTTTACATGGAACACACCCACAAAGTTCATTTACTTATACACGGTTTTTGAAAAGGTTTCAAATTTATTTTTAGTTTTCAGAAAAGGTTTGCGGCGTAACCATGGTATTGGTTACGCCATAAACATGTTGATTTAAAATTTTTATATTTGAACTAAGAAGGTTTACAGCATAAAAAGTGTAAGACTTTACGCCATAATAAAACCTGTTACGGCGTAACCTAGGTGGTTACGCCAAGACAGGACCTTATTATCACATGAATACGAGTCGAGGAGATTTTGAATTCCTATTTCTTCGTAGAGAAAACCTGCAAAACAAAGTGAAAAACCAACAAAAACTAACTAATATGAAGAAAATAAAAGATGGGTTGTCTCCCAACAAGCACTTTTGTTTATTACCGAGTCTTTAAGTTAGACTTAAGACGCACTACGTCTTTGCAAAGTAGAGAGTTTCTGGCGTGGTGTTTATATCTCCCCCGTGATATTTTTTTAATCTATGACCATTGACCTTAAAACAAACTCCGTTCTTACCACAAACTTCTATTGTTCCATAAGGAAACACTTTGCTAATGGTGTAAGCACCATACCATATTGATTTCAATTTCCCAGGGAAGAGTTTTAACCTTGAATAAAAAACTAGAACCTCGTCTCCTTCATGGAATTCCTTATCCATGATTTTTGCGTCATGCCATCGCTTTGTTCTTTCTTTGTATGCTTAAGAATGTTCATAGGCCTCATTTCTTAATTCTGCTAATTTATTTAATTGTAAATACCTATGTTTTCCAGCGGTATCTAAATCTAGATTTACATTTTTTAAAGCCTAATATGCCTTATGTTCCATCTCCATTGGAAGATGGCATGCTTTACCATATACAATTCTGAATGGAGTACTCCCAATTAGTGATTTATAAGCAGTTTTAAATGCCTATAGTGCGTTATCGAGTTTATCAGCCCACTCCTTTCTATTTCCATTGACAGTCCTTTCTAAGATGCGTTTAATAGCACGGTTAGTGTTTTTAGTTTGACCACTTATTTGTGGATGATAAGGTGTAGCAAGCCTATGTGATACATCGTATTTCCTAAATGTCTTTTCAAGAAGGGAGTTGCATAAATGTGTTCCGCGATCACTTATGAGTGCTTTTGGAACTCCAAATCTTGAAAACAATTTCTTAAGGAATTTAACTACCACCTGAGCATCGTTAGTGGGCAATGCTTCAGCCTCAACCCATTCTGAAACATAATCGACAGCCACAAGGATATATTTATTATTTCGTGAAGAAGGAAAAGGTCCCATGAAGTCAATGCCCCAAATATCGAATACCTCGCTAACGATAATGTTGGTTAAGGGAATTTGGTTATGAGAGGATATGTTACCAGCCCTTTGACATGCATCGCAATTGCGAATGTATCTTGCAGCATCCTTAAAAATGGTTGGCCAATAAAATCCAGATTCAAATATTTTTCTGGCAGTAATGTTGGCTCTGTAATGCCCTCCCGTTGGTCCCGTATGATAGTGTTCTAGAATTTCCTGCATTCCTTACCAAATACGCATCTTCTTATGATTCTGTCGAGACATGATTTGAATATGTATGGATCATCCCATATGTAATGTTTAACCTCTGATAAGATTTTTTTCTTAAATGATATGTCAACCTGTGCGGTATGATTCTTGATACCAAGAAATTTGCATAGTCCGCATACCAAGGGTCTTCAGCCATTTCCTTCACAAGGACCGCCATAAGATATTCGTCGGGAAAGGAGTCTCGAATTGCTTCCTCATTTAATGTCTCGAGATCTGGGTTTTCTAGTTTGGACAAGTGATCTGCAGCTAAGTTTTTCGTCCCTTTTTTGTCTCTAATTTCGATGGTAAATTCTTGTAATAGCAAAACCCATCTTATTAGTCTTGGCTTTGCGTCCTGTTTCCTAAAAAAAGTATTTTAGAGCAGAATGATCGATATAGACGATAGTTTTAGACATGATTAAGTAAGATCAAAATTTATCAAAGGCATAGATGATTGCCAAAAGCTCTTTTTTAGTAGTAGTGTAATGTTCTTGAGCGTCATTCATGGTCTTACTTGCATAATATATCAGGCGGAATTTTTTATCAATGCGTTTACCCAAAACTGCCCCTAGAGCGTAATCGCTTGCATCACACATTAACTCGAAATCCAAGTTCCAGTCAGGAGCAGTGATTACAAGAGCAGTTGTTAATTTATTTTTAAAGATATCAAAGGCTTGCATACATTCATTTGAAAAAGTAAATTTACCTTAATTAACAATTGAGTCATAGGTCGGGCGATTTTAGAAAAATCCTTGATGAATCTCTGATAAATTCCAACATGTCCTAAAAAGATTCTGACTCCTTTCATGTTTGTCGGGTATGGAAGTTTGGCAATAACGTCAATTTTTACACGATCTACCTCAATGCCAGATTTAGATATCTTATGACCAAGGACGATTCCTTCTTTTACCATGAAATGACACTTTTCCCAATTTAGTACTAGATTTGTTTCTTCGCACCTTGCTAACATTTTTGATAAACTAGTAGGGCAAGAGTCGAATGAATTTCCAAAAATAGAAAAATCATCCATGAAGTCCTTGCACATATCATGAAAGATTGCCATCATGCATCTTTGAAATGTGGCTCGAGCATTGCACAGCCCGAAGGGCATTCTCCTATATGCAAATGTTCCGTAGGGGCATGTAAAAGTAGTTTTTTCCTGATCTTCAGGTGCTAAAGGGATTTGGATGTACCCAGAGAATCCATTTAGGAAGCAGTAATACTCATTTCTAGAGAGTCTTTCTAACATTTGATCGATGAATGGTAATGGAAAATGATCCTTCCGAGTGGCGTCATTGAGTTTTCTATAATTAATGCATACCCTCCATCCAGTGACTGTTCTGGTTAGAACAAGTTTGTTATTTTCATTTTTTATTACGGTTACCCCCCATTTTTTAGGAACTACATGAATGGGGCTAACCCAAGGACTGTCAGAAATGGCGTAAATTAGTCCGCTATCGAGTAGCTTGACTATCTCAGCTTTTACCACATCTTGAACCTTAGGATTAAGTCTTCGCTGTGGTTGTACTACTGTTTTATATTTGTCTTCCATTAGAATTTTATGAGTACAAAATGAAGGACTTATGCCTTTGATATCGGCAACTTTCCATGCTAACGCAGCCTTGTGTTGCGTCAAAACCTTCAAGAGTGATTCTTTTTCCTGTGTGTTTAATAAAGAGGAGATGATAACTGGAAATTCTTGGTAATTGTTCAAGAAGGCATATTCAAGATGGGACGTAAGTTCCTTAAGTTTAGGAGGCTGTTATTCAGCTTTAATCGAATTGGTGGAAAATAAAGTTGGTCTGATTGGTTCCCAATTATTAGGGTAGGATGATAGTCCCGATTTATCTAAATCTCCTGAGTCATCTTCCTCTTCTTCCCATAGATTGGAAATAATTTCTTGTTGATAATTTATGATTGGTTCAAATAGGAATGAATCAAGAGTACTTGGAGGGAGAATTTCCTTGACAAGGTCTGAGACTACATTATCAATTAGATCAACAGAAAGACATTCATCATCTTCAGTAGTGGAAAATTTCATTGATTTCTCAATGTCAAATGTTATTGTTTCATTTCCTACTTCGAAGGATATATTCTTATTAAATACATCGATCATTGCATGAGCTGTGGCTACGAATGGTCTCCTAAGAATTATTGGAATCTTGTGATCTTCTTTCATATTTAGCAGTATAAATTCCATAAGGAAAATAAAATTTTCAATTTTTACAATGACATTCTCAGAAACCCCCCTAGGATATTGGGTAGATTTATTTGCTAATTTGATACACATGCGGGTTGGTTTTAATTCACCAAGATCCAACCTAGCGTACATAGAGTATGGTATAAGATTAATGCTGGCCCCAAGGTCAGCCAGAGCTTTGCCAATGCCTACTTTTCCTATTACACAGGGGATAGTAAAGCTTCCAGGATCTTTTTCTTTAAATAGGATTTTATTTAGGTGCATTGCAGAACATCTTTTGTTTAAAATTATTTTAGATGTTTCTTCTGTTTTTCCTTTTCTGGCAAGAAGATCTTTCATAAATTTATCATATTTGGGCATTTGCTTTAAAGCCTCAAAAAACAAGATGTTTATACTGAGTTGTTGAAGATTTTCAAAGAACTTTTTGAATTGTTCTTTTTCTTTTTCCTTTTTAAGTCGTCCAGGGAAAGGGATAAAGTGATCGGAAGATTCCATGGGTGTCCTAGGATTATTGGACTCCTTCTCAACATTCGAGATTGTGGTTTTCGTTGTTAGCTCCTCTTGTGAAATTGTTATATTTTCAAGAGGATTTTTAGGAGGTTTGTAATTTAGTCTGCTTCTAGTTGTTATGGCATTAGCTAATCCTCTTGGATTGGTTTTAGTGGAGCTCAGAAGACTTTCTATTTCTCTATCTTGTATTATTTTTGCGATTCTTCCTAAGTGAATTTATATTTCCATAGTAGAGGAAGCTTGAGTTTTAAAGGTTTGTTGGCATGTTTTCTTGATTCCCCAGACCATATTTTCACTATCCTTCTGTCTTAGTATGGATTCTTTGATGAAATTGTGTAGAGTTCCTTCTAACTTTGAAATTATTCCTTCCATTAGGGTTTCATACTTATGTAGCTCCATTCTAACTTCTTCGGTCATTATATTCATATTATCTTTGAAATTATTAATTTGATTTAGAACTGTTTGAAACTCCTTGTTTTTAGTTTTTATATTCCCTTCATTATACCATGATAGATAATGCGCGAATAATTCCTTGATAGCTTCCATTCCTTTTGTTGGTGTCATTCGAGTAATTAGTCCCTTGAATTCGACCTTAACTCTTGTTGATACGTCGAGTCCCTGATAAAAAAAATTGCAATTGTTCATGTTCGTTTATCTTGTGTTCGGGACAGTTAAAGAGGGATTCTATGAATCTTTCCCATGAACAGTGCAATGGCTCATTGAGTTTTTGTTTGAAGTTTGATAGGAGGACGATATTCATTCAAGAAGGATTGTTTGAAAAATTCCCAGGTTGTGATTGACCCTACGGGTAATCGTTTTATCCATTATTTAGCTTTTCCCTTTAAGGTAAATGGAAAAGCCATTAACATAACCTGGTCTCTTGCAACTTCCAGGGAGTGTAAAAGCTCGATAATTTCAATGATATTAGAGATGTGAGCATGAGGGTTTTCATTATTTCTCCCGTAGAATAGTTTTCTTTTAGTTCATCGATGCATTATCCCCATAATTCAAATTTTATATTTTCTTCGAATAAAGGTTTAACAATTTCCCGGCCTACTGTAACTCCTGATTTTTGTCAGATATTCATTGACAGTAGACGCAGAATCATTGGTTCTACTCATATCAAATTATAACTAAATTTAGCTCCCCGACAATGGCACCAAAAACTTAATGCGTATTTTGTTTTAAATATATTTTGTTTAAGTTTTAAATTTATAAAACTTGATTACCGATACACGCACTAACGGGTAGAGAACCCGGTCGTATATAGTGCAGTTGCTTGGTAAATCTGAGGTCGTCCCAAGAGCTAAGGTTAAGTAGTTCTAATTTGATTATTGTCATGTTTTAAAATGGTTTGAAGATTGATTTTTAAGAATTACAGAAAAGTAAATACAATAAAATAAATAAATAGAAGATATCAGGGAGAAAAGCGTGCTAACCTAACCATTTCATTACCAATACTATGATTACATTTTCCTGTGCAATGTTCAATTATAAGTTCCATTAGTGGTTCTAAAGTCGGCAGACCCAAATTTTCATTTAAGGTCGGTCCTATGCTTAATCTGCGATCCCATATTCCCCTACGATCATACGAGCATGGCTTCCAAGTTTGCAGTGGTTAAACCCCAACTACCCTTAAGACCAATCTATAATCTAAACCGATTATTAACCCTCTTTGAAAGAGTTCCCATACTTTTTAAGAATTTAATGTGACAAAGGCGATAATTTGGTTAACTCCTACACTAGGGATAGATGTCAAGCTACCCTAGTACCCCACTAATCCCAAGTTCAAAATGGTAAGTCTAATATCAAGATTAATAAGATCTAAGCCACCCTCTTTACTACCAAAACATGGGGATCAAATGAAAGGCTATAAGGATATTTAACAGAACCATAATTAAACAGGAAATCATAATCACAACACTAGTAACTACACGGTTAGGCCAACACTAGGATTCCTTAGCCGCTTATAGTAACAGCAATGCAAGAATTAATGAATAAAGACAAGGATTGAATCAACATAATTCTTATAGAGAATGAAATGAACGATTGAATACAATAAGTATGCTAGTGGCTTTTACTTTGGACCTTCAGGTGAAATGCTTCGAACCTTAGGGGTTTAGTTTACCCCTTAGAACTGTGTGTGAAGTGGTGGTGGTGAGTGATGCTAAATGAGCCGGATGAGGGATCTATTTATAGGCTTCGAAAGGTTTACGACGTAACACTTATGGGGTGTAACGTCGTAATATTTCTAAGTAATCCTCCTATCTTTTAGGCATAAAAAGGTGTTACGGCGTAACCCTGTCGCATATGTTTCGCCATAATGCTGAGTCAGACACATCATCTCTAGTATATTTAAATGTTGCGGCGTAATCTTGGAGACACTTTATGCCATAAAGGGTGTGATGACTCATTTCTTTGTTGGAGTATGTTACGGTGTAATCCTTCGGGGATGTTACGCCGTAAAGTGCCTTGGGCTCTTCACTTTGGTGCATTTCTTGTTCAAATCCCTTGTCTTTTGCTAAAATGCTCACTTGGTCCCTAAAAACTAATAATAAACAATTAAGTAACGTTATCATAAATTAAGAACATATTTGTAAGCATTTTTATAAGGAATTTGATATTAAAATGTATTAACTATTTGATGTTATTAGGCACTAAACTTTCATATCAAGAACGTAAATGTAAACTATATAATGAGTTTGACAAGTTTACTTCAATCAAGGGTGAATCACTTCATGAGTATTACTTGCGCTTTGCTCAACTCATTAATGATATGCACACCATTGGCATGACAATGCAGCAAGTTCAAGTGAATATAAAATTTTTGAATGCTCTTCAACCTGAATAGAGCAAGTTTGTAACCAATGTCAAATTGGCCAAGAGCATGTACAATACCAACTTCGATCAGCTGTATGCATATTTGAGTCAACATGAGGGACATGAAATGAAGCAAGAATGATGCGTGACAAATATCTAGATCCTCTTGCATTGGTTGCTAACTATCAAACTCAGTCAGAATATGTTCAGTATCCATAACAGCTATCATCAATTCATCAAACATCTCATTCTTCTCAACCATACTTACCAACTTATGAAGCACCTCATCATCCAAAACATTATCAACATGCTTACCAGCCTCAAATCAGTCATCCAACATCATCAGTTCCTCAAAATGCCTATCATTCCCCTACAATGTCACCATAACCACAAACTGAGTTCTCCCAATTAGACTCAGGTCTTGCTGTTCTAGTTTTTCTACATGTAGATGATCCAATTGCTTGTCTCAACAAAGTAATGTCATTTATGTCAACTGTAGTTGCATCACGTTCTCTTTCAACTAACAACCAACTCAAAACATCTTCCATTCCAAGAAATCAAGCTACCATTTAGGTTGGCAAGGTTATTGTTAAACAAGTTCAAGGAAGACAGGGTCAGAGTTTTGCTAGTTTGGGAACCAAGGGAAATGCTATAAGTTCAAGGGGAAACAATGCAGCTAGTCAAGCAAGGGTTGTTAAGTGTTATAACTGTCAGCGTGAAGTGCATATGGCAAGACAGTGTACTAAACCAAAAAGGCCAAGGATTTCTGCATGGTTTAAGGAAAAGATGTTGCTCGTTCAAGTACATGAATCGGGTCAAGTTTTGGATGTGGAACAGTTGGCATTTCTCGCAGATCCAGGAATTCCATATGGTCAAGTTGTTCAGATAACAATTCCACAAAATGTTGCTTTCCAGACTGATGATCTAGATGCCTATGATTCCGACTGTGATGATATCTCTTCAGCAAAAGCAGTTCTTACGGCTAATCTTTCGAGTTATGTAACATCCTGCCCCAAAGGGCATCAGATTACGCAGCAAAAATTAGCAATTTGGTGATACTAAATAGCATCCTTCACCACGACCCAAATGAGACGTTTAAAACAACACGTGTTCCATTATTATTCAGAGTTAAAGTATGTTAAGTCCCAGAGAATCGCAACCACCGTCTATTACAACATTGAAAGACAATTGTTTTCAAATAAAAGACATTGTTTTTAAACACAACATAAGACATTGTTTTTTTTGAAAGACCGGAACACACAAGTAGTCTTTCCATAAAATCCATCACACGCACGACACCGCCACGCCATCATTGCCTTCAGCCTTGGTTACCTGGGATAAAACATGTTTAAAACGTTAACAACAATGTTGAGTGAAATTTATAGAGTTTAAAATAATTAATAAGCAATATCTTTGAACACATAATTAGTTCTCAGGAAAACAAAGTAACAAATGCAATGTATAGCAACTTCTTTTCTTTCACGCAATAAGCTCATAACACCAAACATTACCAATACATATGGCATTTCATATTTTAAGGTGCCCTAAAACAAGATATTATTGTCATATATCTACTAATTTCTAAATACAAAATGTTCATTAGACAGGGTGGTCATAAGGATTCAGACCCTGGACAGGGTTGTCAAACCCAATAGATCTATTTAATGCATAAGCGTTCACCTCACAAGGCAGTTAATGGTTCATGAAATAAGGGACTTCGACAATAGCTACTTATGCGAAAACAATCTCATAATCGAGTCCAGCATACTATAAAATCATATGTGTTCGATTTATAAAACAAACATGTATCCCCCTCGCGGGTTTAAAAACATTTAAAAGTATTTAATGCGAGGCTATGAACTCACCTTAGCAAAAGATCCTATCAATCAACTTCAACAAACATAAGAAACTTCACGTCTAACCGCGACCTATATTATACACATATAGCGGTATATGACTAAAAGTATAATACTTCATATAATGCATAATTGCATATACATATTGTTGGGAATTAAACTCATACACTTAGTACTGCCAAGCCAAAGACTTAGTACTACTCAAGATTACAACTGCCAGTACTAACTAGTTAGTACTGCTAGAAGAAAGTTAGTACTGCCAGTACTAACTTAACACTGCTGAAGGAGTTAAGACTGCTGCATGAAGACTTAAGACTGCTCAAGAGATAAAGACGTGTGAAGAGATATGTATTGACTTATTCTGTGTATATTTTATTTAGTTAGAAAGATATGCATATAAGATTAGAATTATAGAAGATTTGTAGTTATCTTGTAAAGGACTCCTTGGTGTATAAAATGAGATCCTAGGTTATGATGTTAGGCGTGATTTCATAGAGTTGCATGCATAGCTTTAAGGTTGTAAACCCTAGTACTAGACAGAGTACTCGTATTATTGATCTTAATAATATTAAAGCTTTTTGTTACATCTTTGTTCAATCATATTTACTGTTACATTCATAGTTCTTCTAAGTATTAAAGAGTAGATTCCGCATACTCGTTAATATACACACAAAGTTTCTACCAAAGTTGTTTTGGATTTATCCAAGGTAAAACCTTTACAAGCTAAAAAATTAATCATAGTTTGGGATCAACAAGTGGTATCAGAGCTTGTGTTCTGAAACTTTGATCTATAAGAAACTAACAAGAAGATCTCTTTACTCACAAGGAAGAGATGGATCTAGAAACTGCCCAAACCAATACTACTGCAAAGTTGCCCCTTCTCAAACAGGGTGAATATGATATGTGGAAGCTAAGAATTGAGCAATACTTTCAAGTACAAGACTATGCTCTATGGGATGTTATAGAGAATGGAAACTCATTCAAACCAGCAGCTCAAACAAGAACAAATGCTGAAGGTTCCTCAACTACATTAATACCAGGTCCTGTAACTGCTGATGAAAAGACTCAAAAGAAGAATGATGTGAAGGCAAAAAGTATGTTACTAATGGCACTTCTAAATGAATATCTACTAACATTTAATCAGTACAAGGACGTCAAGACTTTGTTTGCTGCTATACAAACAAGATTTGGTGGTAATGATGCCACAAAGAAGACTCAGAAGAATCTTCTAAAACAAATGTATGAGAACTTTAGTGCTCTAAGCACAGAGTCTTTTGATTCTATTTTTAACATGCTTTAGAAGATTGTAAGTCAGTTGGCTATCCTTGGTGAAAATATTTCACAAGAAGATCTTAATTTGAAATTTTTAAGAAGTCTGCCTTCTGAGTAGAATACTCATGTTGTGGTCTGGAGGAAGAAATCTGATCTAGACACAATGAGCTTTGATGATCTCTACAACAATTTCAAAATTGTTGAACAAGAAGTTAAAGGAACTGCAAGCTCAAGCTCAAGCTCAAGCTCAAGTTATCGGAATGTGACCTTTGTGTCATCCTCTAACGGTACTAATGAAGTTAATACTGCTTATAGAGTTAGTACTGCTAACACTCAAGTTAGCCCTTCTAGCACTGCTAGTACTCAAGTTAGTACTGCTAACTGAAGTGACGCCTCTGTTTATGCATTTTTGGCCAATCAACTAAACGGGTCTCAACTTGTACATGAGGACCTTGAACAAATCCATGAAGATGACTTAGAAGAGATGGATTTGAAGTGGCAGTTAGTATTACTGAGCATGAGGACAAGAAAGTTTTTTCAGAAAACTGGTAGAAAGATTACTATCAATGGGAGTGACACAGCTGGATATGACAAGTCAAAGGTGGAGTGTTTCAACTATCACACGTTAGGACACTTTGCAAGGGAATGCAGAGGACCTAGGAATCAAGATAACAGGAGCAAGACAGCTCTAGAAGGACTATAAATGTGGAAGAAATTTCTTCCAAAGCCGTGTTGGCTATTGATGGAGGTGGTTTTGACTAGAGCTTTATGGCAGATGAAGAAGTCCCTACAGACATGGCTCTTATGGCTTTTTCAGACTTTGAGGTACATAATGATAAAACTTGTTTAAAAACCTGTCTAAAAAGCTTTGAAACTCTTAAAACTCAACTTGATGATTTAAGAATAAAGTTTAACAAATCTAAGTTCAATCTAGCTACTTATAAAAGAGGGTTAGCATCTGTAGAAGAACAACTTATCTTTTATAAAAAGAATGAGGTTCTATTTTGTGAGCAACTTGCTATTCTAAAAAGAGATATCTCATATAAGGACTCAGAAATTAGTGTGCTTAAAAGTGAGTTAGAAAAGCTTAAGCAAGCAAAAGAAAGCAATCAACTTAAGATTGAAAATTTTAATAATGCTTCTAAGAGTCTAGACAAATTAATAAGGAGTCAGATACCTGATAAAAGTAGAAAGGGATCAGGGTTTGTAAGCTATAATGTTGTTCCACCTCCTCCTACAGGATTATTTTCACCCCCAAACCTTGATTTGTCCAACTCTGGTTTAGAGGAGTTTCAACGGCCTGAGTTTGAAGGATATGGACCTAAGACTAGTAAGAGTGTTAGTGAAGATACTTCTAATAGGGTTAGAGAATCTCCTGATGCCTCATTAGTTAAGGAGTTGGTGTCAAATGATAAGTTAGAGAAGAAAACTATTTTTCATACTGTTGCTAAGATAAATTTTGTTAGACCTCAACAACAAGAAAAATCAGTTAGGAAACCAATTAAGTATGCTGAAATGTACAGGTCACAAACTCCTAGGATAAATCAAAGAAACTAGAATAATCAGAAGTCCCAACAACTAGGAAGTGACATTGTGATGTACAATAAAGCTTGTTTTGTCTGTGGAAGTTTTGACCATGTGTAGACTAACTGTAATTACCATCAAAGGGAAAGGATGGTATCTGGGAATAATTATACAAGGGTGAATTACAATTATTCTGCTAAAAAGGCTCACCCTAGTGCTCACAAGAATATAGTTCCAAGAGCAGTTTTAATGAAAACTGGCCTAAGACCATTTAATACTGCTCATCCCAAAACTACAGTTTATAGTGCTAGACCAAAGTCATGTTTTTCTTAATCAGCACAATCAACTGTAAAGATGCCCTATCAAATAAAAACAACATTAGCTAACAAAAATTTTAGCCAAAAAGTTAATACTGCTAAGGGAAGTTTTTGTATTGCTAGGCCAAAAGCAGTTAATACTGCTAGGCCAAATTCAGCAGTTGTTAATGCTGTCAGGGCAAATTAGGTTAATGTTGTTAAGGCCTCAGCATGTTGGGTTTGGAGACCTACCAAACTTAACAGTGCATTAATTACTTTCAAGAGACATAATTATGTTGATGCACGAGGCAGATCCAAGTCAGTGATGGCTTGGGTCCCCAAAGGAAACTAATTTCCTTATTTTTATGTGCAGGGTCATCCACAAAAAGAAGATCAAGGCTATGTTGACAGTGGATACTCATGGCACATGACAGGCAATATGTCCTATCTCCCAGATTTCAAAGAATTTGATAGAGGATATGTTACATTTAGGGGAGGAGCCAAAGGAGGAAGAATTACTGGTAAAGGAACTCTTAGAACTGGTAAACTTGATTTTGAAGATGTGTACTTTGTCAAAGAGTTACAGTTTAACCTTTTTATTGTTTCACATATGTGTGACAAAAAGAACAGTGTTCTTTTTACTGACACTGGATGTTTTGTTCTGTCTCCTGACTTTAAGTTAGCTGATGAAAGTTAGGTTTTACTTAAAGTTCCTAGAAAGAACAATATGTACAGTGTTGATATGAAGAATATTGTTCCTAAAGAGAGTTTAACTTGTCTTGTTGCAAATGCCACACTTGATGAATCAATTCTATGGCATAGGAGGCTAGGTCATGTAAATTTTAAAACTATTAATAAACTTGTTAAGGATAACCTTGTGAAAGGTTTACCTATAAAACATTTTGAAAATGACCAAACTTGTGTTGCTTGCCTTAAGGGAAAACAACACAAAGCCTCCTGTAAGTCCAAAATTCAGAACTCTATTACTCAGCCTTTATTCATGTTGCATATGGACTTGTTTGGTCCAACTTTTGTGAGCAGCTTAATGAATAAGAAATATTGTCTAGTTGTCACTGATGATTATAGCAGATTTACTTGGGTTTTCTTTTTAGCATCTAAGGATGAAACTAGTGGCATTCTTAAGAGCTTTATAACTCAGATAGAAAATCTAGTTGATAAGAAAGTAAAGATAATCAGATGTGACAATGGAACAGAGTTCAAAAATAGAGTTATGAGTGAGTTTTGTGAAAAGAAAGGCATTAAGAGGGAATTTAGTGTAGCTAGAACTCCTCAGCAAAATGGTGTTGCTGAGAGAAGAAATAGGACACTAATTGAGGCTGCTAGAACCATGTTAGCTGACTCTAAGTTACCTACTACATTTTGGGCTGAAGCAGTTAATACTGCTTGCTATGTGCAGAATAGGGTATTAGTAGTCAAGCCTCATAACAAGACCCCTTATGAACTCTTTAGAGGTAGAACACCTTCTCTAAGCTTCATGAGACCATTTGGGTGTCATGTTACCATTCTTAATACCTTAGACCATCTAGGCAAGTTTGATGGAAAGTCTGATGATGGATTCCTTTGTGTGGACACTCATTAAATAGTAAGCTTTTAGAATATAACAACATAGAACTAGGAAAAGTAGAAGAAAAACTATACATGTTAGGGTTTATGGAGGCATAAGCTCTATTATTGCAGGTTGAGGACCAAAGTGGTGTTGATATTGATGTTCTAACAAAAACCTATGAATTATGGTGCCAGTTGTTGCAGGTACAAACTTCTAATGATTTGTAGGTACAGAAAGAAAGAATTGGTGCAGGTCCATATCTATAGCAAGGAGACAGGATCTAGCCAAGACTACATTTTGATGCCACTAAGGAAAGATGGTTCACCATTTGATTCTTCTTTAAAGGATGCTAGCAATGATGAACCACTACCTTCTAATGATGCTGGAAAGAAGGATGATGAAGGTGGAATTGATGATCAAGAAAGGACTAAAAACAGTGCTCAAGATGTTAATACTGCTGGGCCAAGTATTAATACTGCCAATACAAATTTTAATACTGGTAGTCTAAATATTAATACTGTTAGTCCAACAGTTCCTATTGCTCCACTTGAATCCACATATGCTGATTTCTTTAATGATGAATCAAAATTGGATTTGAGCAACATTGCTACCATATATCCAGTTCCTACTACTCCAAATACAAGAATCCATAAAGATCATTCACTTGGTGATGTGCAGTCTGGTGTACAAACAAGGAGAATGATAAATGAACAAGGGTTTATTAGTGATGTTTATAAAGGAAAAACTCATGAAGACCTTCGTACTTGTCTATTTTCCTATTTCCTATCTCAGTAAGAGCCTAAGAAGGTAATCCAGGCTTTAAAAGATCCAAGCTGGATAGAAGCTATGCAAGAAGAGCTTTTGTAATTCAAATTACAACAAGTTTGGACATTGGTGTATTTACCTTATGGCAATACGGCCATTGGAACAAAATGGGTGTACAGAAACAAGAAAGATGAGAGAGGTATTATGATTAGAAACAAGGCAATACTGGTTGCACAGGGTTACACTCAAGAAAAAGGAATATATTATGATGAGGTTTTTGCTCCAATTGCTAGGATTAAAGCGATTAGGCTGTTCTTAGCCTATGCATCATTTAAAGATTTTGTTGTGTACCAGATGGATGTGAAGAGTGCATTTTTGTATGGAAAAATTAAAGAAGAAGTTTATGTCTGTCAACCTCCAGGATTTGAAGATCCAGAGTTCTTTGACAAATTTTACAAGGTAGAAAAGGCATTATATGGTCTACATCAAGCCCTTAGAGCCTGCTATGAGACTTTATGTACTTATTTATTGGACAATGGATTTCAAAGAGGTCAGATTGATAAGACTTTGTTTATTAAAAGAATCAAAAGTGATATTCTACTAGTTCAAGTATATGTTGATGATATCATTTTTGGATCTACTAAGAAGGAGTTATGCACTGATTTTGAGAAGTTGATGCACAAGAAATTCCAGATGAGTTCTATGGGTGAACTCACTTTCTT
>BQNB010089684.1:0-14982 GCA_026074375.1 Tanacetum coccineum
ACACCAATCTTGTTCTAAATTGGGAGAAGTGCCACTTTATGGTCAAAGAGGGCATTGTCCTCGGCCACAAGATTTCAAAATATGGGATTGAAGTAGATAGGGAAAAAGTTAATGTTATTGCAAAATTACCTCCTCCCACATTCGTCAAAGGAATTCAGAGTTTTCTAGGACACGCCAGGTTTTATCGTCGATTGATTCGAGATTTTTCTAAAATCATCGGGCCAATAACCCATCTTCTTGAAAAAGAGACTCCGTTCATTTTCTCGACCGAGTATAGAGAGTCATTTGAGACCCTTAAGAAGAAATTAACCGAAGCTCCGATATTAGTTGCCCTCGATTGGGACTTGCCCTTTGAAATTATGTGTAATGCTAGTGACTTTGCAGTTGGGGCAGTCCTGGGGCAATGAAAGACCAAACATTTTCAGCCAATACACTATGCGAGCAAGACTATGACTGATGCCCAAGCTCATTACACCACAACGGAAAAAGAATTATTAGCCGTGGTGTATGCTTTTGAGAAATTCCGGCCTTACTTAGTCTTATCAAAGACCATAGTGTATACGGACCACTCGACTCTTAAGTATCTAATTGCCAAGCAAGATACTAAGCCAAGATTGCTCTGGTGGATTCTCCTACTCTAAGAATTTGATGTCATAATTCGTGATAAAAAAGGAGCAGAGAATATCGCGGCCGACCACTTATCAAGACTAGAAAATCCCCATCAAAGTGATCTTGAGAATAAGTAAATTACAAAAACATTTCCTCTCGAGATACTTGCCCCATGGTTTGCCGACATTGCAAATTACCATTCGGGGAATTTTATTGTTAAAGGGATGTCATCCCAACAAAAGAAAAATTCTTTAAGGACGTTAAGCACTATTTTTGGGATGACCCCTACATGCTTAAGATTTGCGCGGATCAAGTGATTAGACGGTGTGTTCATGACCAAGAAGCCGTTGATATCCTCACGGCTTGCCATAATAGACCTACCGGGGGACATCATGGTGCGAACTACACCGCTAAGAAAGTCTTTGGTTCTGGTTTTTATTGGCCAACAATTTACCGTAATGCCTACGACATGGTAAAGTCATGTGATTCATGTCAACGTCAAGGCAAAATCTAGCAAAAAGATGAAATGCCTCAAAATGTAATTCAAGTATGCGAGATCTTTGAGGTTTGGGGCATCGACTTTATGGGACCGTTCCCGTCTTCTCGAGGGAACAAGTACATTTTCGTGGTCGTCGACTACTTGTCCAAATAGGTTGAAGCAAAATCACTCCCCACTAATGATGCTTGAGTTGTTGTTAAATTTTTGAAATCTCTTTTTGCCCAATTTGGAACTCCCCGTGCTATAATCAGTGATTGCGATACTCATTTTTGTAATGATCAATTTGCTAAAGTTATGCTTAAGTATGAAGTTACTCATCGTCTTTCTATCGCGTATCATCCACAAACAAGTGGACAAGTAGAGGTTTCAAATCATGGTTTGAAACATATTTTAGAAAGGACCATAGGTGAAAACCGTGCTTCATGGTCCGATAAGTTAGATGATGCACTATGGGCCTTCCGTACCGCATTCAAGACACCCATTAGGTGCACTCCTTATAAGCTCGTGTACGGAAAGGCTTGCTATCTTCCTATCAAACTTCAACACAAGGCCTATTGGGCCTTGAAACATTGTAATTTTGACCTTAAAACCGTAGGTGATCACCAGAAAGTTTAAATGAATGAACTAAATGAACTCCGGGATCAAGCCTACGAGAACTCTTTAATCTACAAAGAGAAAACGAAGAAGATTCATGACTTCAAGATTAAGAACCGCGTTTTCAACGTTGGTGATCGAGTTCTTCTCTTTAATTCTCGATTAAAGATTTTCTCAGGCAAACTTAAAACCTGTTGGACCAGACCATTCACCGTTGCTCAAGTTTTCCCTTATGGTGCCGTCGAGTTATCTCAAACCGACGAACGAAACTTTAAGGTGAATGGTCATAGACTTAAACATTACTTTGGAAGGGACATACCACCGATAGTTGTCTTGGATCTCCAAACTTTCCCCATGGACTACTAAATTCGAGGATCGAGTCAGGCTCGTGACTCGGTTAACTAAAACAAGCGCTTCGCGGGTGGCAACCCATGCTTATCCTTAGTAATAGTATATTAGTATAATATTTAATAAATAAGTGTGATGAGAGGAGGCTTGCCTCTTCCTTTCTCGTATTTCATGTTTTGTGTTTTGTGTCCAGGATTGCCCGGATTATGAAGACTCTCATGCTCGTGGGTTTGTCCATCGTCCACTCGATCTTCAATCCTTTGCATGCTTATATATGGGAATTCGATATCCTAGATCTTATTGATTTAACGTTTATCTGTTAGCATAATTAATAAAGGGCTTTAGATTTGCGTAGAGACCCCTTAATATTTGGATTATGCCTTGAAAATTAGTATGGGGTGACAGTCTCACATTAAGGACAATGTGTAGTTCTAGTATGGGGGGATCTTTTGATTCGATCTTACTTGCATTTGCCTTGTCTTCACATAACCCCGTTTTTCCACCAAAAATTACAAAAATATGCAAAAAAAATAAAATAATAAATAAATTTAAAAAAAATTAAGTGTTTTGACACGATGTTTTGTATTTTAAGAAATAAATTTTGACTTGATCGAGCATGTTGCGCTCTAGCTTGCCCCTTAACTTATATAAATTTAAGCTTTTGCTAGTCTTTTATACAAGAAGCTTTAAAACGCGAATTCTAGCTTGAAAAAGCCAAGAGTTTGCAAGTTTCCATGATAGACTTTAAATATGCTAAGCTTGTTTTTATTAGACTAAGCATTCGCGGATCTTTTTATTAAAGATTTTAAATTTGCGAAGAACGAGAAATGATAGAGTTTTATATAAGTTAGATGCTAAACATAGAGTAGTTGGTTCTCTTTAAGGCTCATAGAGGTTAATTGTGGCTTTTTGCTCCCATTAGCTTAATAAACGTTATATAATTGTTGAATAAATAAAGTTACTTTAGGTTTTTGCGATTCTTAGTTTAAATCACTTCGTAGAGATTCCTTCTAGTGAAAGTAAGGTACACATCGAGGTTTTGTCAGTGTTGTGGGGAAATAGGCTACCGATTCCTGACGGCTCGCTACCGTTGTCTAGGTAGTTAAAAGACCACAGGACTTGAAATTTGGCTATAATAATAGTTATGTAATAAACCGAAGCCGAAATAAGACCACTACCTCTTGTCGGCTCACAACCGATGTGGTAGTCGTTTAAAGGGTGGAGGTAATAATAATAATAAAAACCGTGGGCTGATAAAAGTTTACTGCCTCTTGCCGGCTCACAACCGATGTGGCAGTCTTCAAAAAGGTCGAGGATCACCGAGGTCGAAATAAGACTCCTGGACCATGGTCGGCTCGCATATCGATGTGGCAGTTGTTTAAAGGATCGAGTTTTAATAATGTTGCAATAATAATAATAATAAAGCCAAATTTCAACTCCGGGGTTATCTAAAAAGGATAACCCCTAAATCGTGCGAAATTAGAACCTTAATGTGGACCTTATTCTCACCACATCGTCTCTTTAGGAAAGGATTTCAAACTAATTATGGTCTAAACCGGGTTTACTTTATGTGAATAAGACATTAATTTATTTGTCTTAAATAATAATAAGAAAATCTTTAGAGGATCTAGGAATAAGGGAGCATAAAGTAGCTATGCATCCACAATTAGCATTTATGAGTAGTGTTAGCATTTTAACTTGTACTTAACAATGATTTCGATTTTAAGCTTGGTTTGGGGCGGGTAAAAAATCAAGGACGATGAATTTATCCTTTTAATGTTTCTTGTTCCGTGAAGTTATGATATGAATGAATGATAATAATAAATGCATAAAAATGGTAAAACGGGAAGCTTTTCAAAACTAGTGATTTCTTAATTCCCTTAGATGAACACTTAGCTACTAATCGAGGTAATTTGTCTAAGGGGGAGGTAATTTTTAGTTTTCTAAGCGTGAAATGATAACATTGCGTGAGGACACGACAATGGCTTAGTATGGGGGATTTTGGTATGTGCATAAATGCACATACCTTTTACTTAATAAAACAAGCCAAAAAGGCCAATAATGACCAATAAATACAGAAAAATGCATTGTATTCGTTTGTATTGTGAATTGTGTCTTGCAGGTAATAGATATTGCACAAAAGGACAAAAATGAAGAAAAACGGACAAAATCGAGCACGGAAATAGAAAGAGTACGAGAAATCAAAGTCGAATGCGTATTTATCTTTAATGGGCCAACCCGCACCCACTTTAATGGGTCGGGTCAGCCCATTAAGATATTCTACCTATTAAACATATAACTAAAACCCATTTATATAACTTAAAGTCCAAGCCATAAAAAACTTACCTTGGCCCAAGTCAAAGCCCAACCTTAAGCCTGGTCAATCCCACTTTTATAACAAGTCAAAGTTACTGTTGCTCCACCCTTTTCCCTCTCCATTTCAACTGCAACTTACAACACCAGGGTAAATCCTCAAACACACACGCTCGCCCCTAACCTTCTAGAATGTCTAACACATGCCTAACATGACCCAAGGAATGACACGTTGGCAATCCCAACGCATATGATTGGTTGAGAGACGTGGCAGCAAATCAAGGGCCAAGATTATGTTGCACGGAGGATAATCAAGATTGAAGGGCCAGGATTGATTGAAGAGGAGCGTCCTAAGGTCCTAGAAGCTTCACCTCTCAGCTATATAAGGAGGACTCTTCACTCACCATAAGGCGTCTAGTTTTTTAGCTTATTTTAGTTTTCAGCAGCTTATTATAGTTTTTAGTTTATATGTCAATCATTTGTATTCAAAAGCTTTGTAACTTCGTTTCTTATTAATAAAATTTAAGTTTCCTTTATATTAAGTTCTAATTTTGTTTTTACCTTAACGCAATATGGTTTAATATTAGTTTAAAAATCACATAATAAGCTCTAATAAGCTCTTTTAACTTCATAAACTAGCTAGAACTCTGTTAAGCCCTTAAAGCTTAACGGAGTAAGTATTTTACCTCAAAACTCACCCTAAATATAACCTTAGCTTATGTGGATGATAAGCCAATTTGGGAAGGGCTTATGGACAATACCAGCTTGTTTTTAAACAAGCGAGAGCTTATACATCAGCTCCTTGAGCGCTTATTTATCCCTGTTTAGCTAGGACAAAGGTACTTCTTCTTTTTTTCTCATTTTTAGCTTAATAACTATTTTGCTTATGCCCTGCTTATTTGTGCTTAATTTTTTTTCATTTGTGCTTATTCTGTCTTCATTTAGCTTATTGCATTTAGTTTCAAGCTTTTAATAATCTGTTTTTGAATTTAGCATAGTTTTAGTAAAATCAGTTTTAGAAAATCAAAAAATACAGCATAATAGTTTAGCTTATTGTTAGTTGCTTTATATTTTGAAATACTAGCTTATTTGTCTTCAATAAACCTTCATCTTAATCTATTTTAAGTCTTTACAACTTGTTTAAATCTGTTTTAAGCTTAAAAATGGTTTTCTTATTATCTAAGGGGTGTTTGGCACTAGCAATACTAACTTGAGTTATTACAGGTGGTTTGCTATTTACCTTTTAAGCAAATTAGATAAGCTAAAATTAAGCTTAAGAAGCAGTTTATATAAGTTTGAAAAGTTTAAAAACAAAGTTTAAGGTTTAAGCTAAACATGGTTTGAATTTGTGAGTATAAAGCTTGTCATAGCAGCTTATTTGATTAGATCTTGATTAACAGCTATTTGGTGTTGTTTTCTTACCTATTTTTGGTCCTGTCTAAAGTGTTCTTCATTTCAAATGTTTAAAAGTCTCATTTTTAATAGCAAATTTAAATAAGAATAAGTTTGTTTTAAGGCCTGATTTTGATAGCATAAGCTCATTGGATAGTGAGCTTCTTCTATTTTTAGCTTTTGAGTTTTTACTTTAGCTTTTAGTAGCTTAATTATAGGGCTGCATATAGCCACTTTTCAAACTTCAAAAATCCAAAAAAATAGTTTAGTTAAACTGTCACTTTTCCAAGTCCTTTTTCTAGCTTATTTCTAAACAAAATTTCTTAGTTTTAGTTTTTACGTATTAATTAGAGGTCAAATTTAATCTGTTTTTAGGTTTTAAGGTCTAGCTTGTTGATTAAATAGCTTAAAATTTAGCTTAAAAGTGCCTTCTAAGGCTGTTGTGATAACAGGTTTAGCAAAAAGCTTAATTGGATTTCTGAGCTTATGGCTTATTGGAATTACTTAATTTAGGTTTAGATTTGCTTATTAAGATTGATTTAAGGTCTTTGTAGCTTATCAGGGCTAAATTTGAGCTTATAGAAGCTTATGTGTAAAAACAGTTAAGTATTTTAGCTTTTTAGCTTTAAGTGTAATTTGTCTCTTAATTAAGCTCTTTTCTGGCTTATTAGTTGTTTTCATAAAAAGTCCCTTTTCAAAAAGTGCTTATTTTAGTGGTTAGAAGCTTTTTCAAAAAGAAATTTTAAAAAGTGAAAACATTGGGAGTATAGGGAAGCCCTGGGATTGAAGCCATGACCTCAACCTTAACCCCCAATGCCTTAACACACACCCTCCATACCAACTGCCCTTCGGACTTCTTCATTTATATATCCACACCATTTATTTCTTATACACATTTTGCCATAATAAGCTTTCAGCCCTTAAGGGCTTACTTCCAGCATTTTATTTTTCTTAAGTCTTAACCTGTTCAAAATATTTTCCCTAAATTTTTTAGATTTTTCCAAATAAGTTTTTATATATTTTTTAATATTTTTAGATTAAAATTGTTTTTAATTCATAAAAAATAAAATCAAAATCAAAAAAATAAAATTATTTTTTCTAAAATTATTTTTAATCATTTAGGATTTATAAAAAATAAATAAATAGTTTTAAGGATAAATTTTAATAGTTTAGGTATTAAGTCGCATTTCTAGATTCCCGTTAACGTTTTTAGTTTAAATTTTTAATTGCTTTCGTTTGTAGCTTGCCTTTATTTGTTTTTGCATGTTAATCGTAGAATTAGAATCTAAAATCAAAATCCTTTAAATTATTTAAAGCACGCGATCACGAACTTAACCAATTCTCAATTCATGCTTCGTCAGGATACGACTCAGGAAGGTTTTTGAATTTTACTTTGGATAAAAGTAAACTTCTTAAATCCTTACGGAATACTTATTACTATATTATTATTGATATTATCCTTATATACGTATTTGGAGACCAATCATGAGGCATGAACCATTGAAAGTAGGTTCTATGAATTTAGTTTTAGGCACCGGAAAATCCAGAAAACCTTTTATTATGACCAAGATATGGTACTCGCAAAACGACTTAAAATTCTGCATAAAAACGCCTAGTGCAGAATTTTACCATTCCATTTTCTAAACTTCTGTCGGCCATATCATATTCGTTTTTAAGAGTTAGAACTCGGTTTTTATGTCGAAATGATCATTGGGACGACATCTAACATATTAAACAACAAAATCTCAGATTTAACAAACTCGTTTCGCCTAATTATACCCTCAACTTTCTGCCCTAACATTGGGTGTCTTTCAACCCATTCAACTTTAATTCACGCTTCACAAAACATATATTACTAACCTATCTCCTCTACCTATCATCTCCAAATCATCATCAACCATCAAAATCCTAACATGCATTTAGGCCATGGATTCTTAAACATAAAAATAATCACATGCAAGTATATATAAAAATAAACTATGCAAAAAGGAAAACAAGAAGCTTGCAATGCAAAATCAAGTGAAGAAAAATCAACAATATCAAACCCTTGTGGGTTTGATGAATCTGCCGAACACCAAAAGGACCCAAGAAAACCCGAAAACTTAATTTGTCTTACCCAAACTTGTTTAAAAGCACTAACAATTATCCCTTGTTGTTTCCTTTGCACCTAATTGGATTAAAACCCTAAACTTGAAAGTTTATTAAAAATCAAGAAATTATAAATCCTAATGCATGGAGCTTTTTAGTGATAGGGTTGATTGAGGGTTATAATATAAAGGTTTTTAAGAAAAATAGAAGTGATTTGGTGGAGATTTGATGGTGATGATGGTGGTTTTTTGATTTACTGAGTCGAACAGAAGAAAAGAGAAGAATACGGATGGTTTTTTTTGTCTGCGTTTGTGTGTGTGTTTTATGGTAGGGGATTAAGTGATATAAAGACTTTATATAGGGAATTGATAAGAACTAGTAATCTTCCATATTTAAAAAGAGTTTAAAAAAATAAAAAGGGCCGTTTGATCAAGCTTATGAACCGGCCCCCCTTATTGGGGTGGGCTAGGTTAGGTATTTTGTTTGGTTAAATTTTGTATTACTTGGTTCTTAGGCCCAATAGTCTACTTAACTCGTTATTTGTAATAAAAACACGATTTTTGACGCGGTTTCGGCCAAACACGAATAAAAGTCAAAAAATACTAAAAATAAAATAAATAAGCTCTCAAGGCTTAAAATATGCATTCGTTGATTTCTCGATCGATAGACGATTAAATTCCAAATATAGGATTCGCGAATAATTAAAACGACGATATTAATAAAAATCGGCTAAAATAATAATATTAATTCTATAAAATTTAGAAATTAAATATAAACTCGGGATAAAATAGTAACCTTAAATGTGAAATGTTACACTTTAGCCGTTTTACACATAAAAATTCTTTCGTATTCCTTTTTAGGTAAAGCATTATAAAGAACCATTTTAGCTTCATTATTTTTAGCAAGTTTTTTTTAAGATCGTAGATTGTTCTTCAAGAGGAACTACCTCTAAAATTTGGGTAACTTCATTTTTGGCAAGCGGTGGAAAATCACCATTCAAAATAATATGCTAAAGATCTAAATCTTTTGCTTTCACAGATGTTTCAAATATATTTTTCCAATATATAAAATGATCACTTTCAAAAAGTGATGGTCTTTGCATAGATTGCCCTTCTAGATATTTATCGAATCCATAGATCGATTCAAGCTTTAATGTACAATATACATTAAAGATCTTGGGTAACCTGGCTTTGATACCAATTGTAGAAACTAGAAGGGGGGAGGGTTGAATAGTTTTTACCGTTTTAAAATAAAACTTAGATTGTCAACTTATGTGAACTCAAGAGATATACACAAGTGTATATGATAGCGATGCAATAAGTAAATAAGTAATCTACGAAGTATGAACAAGTAAAGATAAGAAAGATCAAACCGATGACACAATGATTTATAGTGGTTCGGCTACGAAGCTCCTCTTCGCCCTACTCCACTCCCCAAGTACCCAACTTGAGAGTTATCTTCACTATGTCAACAAGCTCCCTTTAGGCGGAGAAAACCGTACACGTCGCTTACACTTTTTCCGGTACTAAGCTAAATACCGAGTTCTACTTCGAGATAGAACCAATCTAACACACTATGTATTTTATGGCCTAAATACTAACCTATCATACACATATGATATACACAACACACAACACAAGATATACAAGATGAATGATTATCACAAACGTGATGACACAACTAAACTATTAACACTTGAAGCTTGACGTCTTCTTGAGTGTTCTTCACTAAAGAGTGGAATGAGTTGATCACTTGTAATGGATTATGTAACAAGTATAATGATCAAAGAATATACAAAAGATAAAAGATGTGTGTAAAAATATTTGTCAAGAGTTGTCTTAAAATGAAGACTTAAGGTTGTTATTTATAGGCAACACTTTGAAATTCAAATGATGGCCCAGACAACTGTTTGTTGCGACCCACGGATCCACCATAGCTGGATCTGTCCCGTGTATTTGGTGGATCCTTTGGGGGAGATGGGACAGCCTTTGTCATTTTGTGATTAACCCCAAATCTATAAAAGATATTATTTTGTACTTAATAAAACTAGTTTATTAGATTCTTCTAGAACAAAATATTTCTTATCACCAATAAGAAAATGATTTATAGATTGGGAAAGATTTGAAAAGATTGCTTCCACCATTTGGTTAATCTTATTTTGTTCGTACATGATTAATTATAATTGCTTATAATTAATGATGTGTTAACTGAAAATCTTTTTGATTGTGAAAAGAGTTTATGCATATGATAATATTTTTTTTGATCATTAACCTATATTTAATACTCCATATTCATATCTTAGTGATTTGTCTTCGTCAAGTATTACTTTCGACCATATACTTGTTTTACGTTAACTTTATTGTAGTATTGACCATTATATTTGTTATTATCGAAACATGAAGATCATTAAATATAAATATCATTTTTGCGTGAATATTTGTATTAACAAAATCTAATTTTTAGCCCTCCTTAAGTCCCCAAATTCATCCTCCCCACCTCCTATATCAACCAATGGGAGTGTTGGCTTCTTTTTACACATTTATGCAATCCATTTTCCCATTTTGCCTTCATTTTCCTTCCATACTTCTCTCTATCTCACACACATGCAAATCTCATAAAAATCTTCTCCTCCACCCTCCTCCCTTGGCTGCCACGACCACCACACCACCACACCACCACCACCATCACCTACAATATTTTTGCATATTTTCTACACTACAACATCTATCTAGAGGCCCTTGCAAAGTTTGGTGGTTTGAATTAATGATTTGGGCACTTTTCTTGGTTACTAATTGCAAGACTTGGTTAGGGTTTTATTTATTCATGTAGGTAATGATATTTTGGAGATTTTGAAGATTTTGAAGAAAGGGTTTTGTTAGTTTGGGTGTTGTTGGGTTTGAAAAGATGCAAGATCAAAGAGGGTTTCGTTTGTGTTGTTTCACTAGCTTTGTTGTGTTTATCTTGTAAGTTACTTAATCCCTAATTTTTCTTCATATAAAAACCATGTATGATTGATGTGGGGTTTGAAAATAATGTTTTTTGAGGTTCTTGGGTGTTTGGTAATAATTAGTAAGGCACTGTATAATATTTTGATGGAGTAAAAACCTTGTTTGGATTGATTTTGAAAATGATTTTTGGGACAGTTTTGGTACAACATATAGATGGGTGTGTAATGAAATATTTTTGGTCTATGAAGTTCTAAAAAATTAGATAGGGATGTATATAAATTTCTTAGGTACATGTAACCGTTCGTATGGAGTCATATCGACGTCTGATGCGTGAGTTATCGCAAAAATGGTGAAACTAGACAAAATTTACACCCAGGATTTGAAATTGAAATAAGTCTAGATTTTTGTATAACAACACCTATTTTTGTAAAACTGTAGGTTATATATTTTGAGCTAACTTAGATTTTGGCTGTCATTTCGGCCTCTATGGATTTACGGTTAAGGAGATACACTTAATTTAGTGAAGCGGTAAAAGTCTGAAAATGGCAGCTTTGGTATTGAGGATAATTTAGTAATTTCAGTTGGGTTCTGGAACTTTTGGGGCAGTGGGGACCACAAATCTGTAATGTTGACTCAAAAATCTTTTCGTAGGTGAAAACCCTGAATTTAGTTCATTTATGGATTAGGATTTGCAAGCTTGTGAAGTTGGAAAAATTCAGAATTTGGAAATGATGTGTTATTTTAAACTTAAAAATGAAAGTATAAACTTTTATAAATTAGGCTTATAAAAAGTAAAAATAAATACATGTTTTGGGACATATTAAATCAGGTTAGTCCTTATATTTTGGGTAAATCGTACTTTATAAAACCTTAAGTACAATGCCATACTTATTACGACAAAATATTTATAAAACTTGCTTACTTTTTCGTGTTGAGTATTATTTTATTTTTTAAGTTGCGTCATCGTCTCTAGGTTAGTCCTAGAAGTGTCTTACATTATTCGTCGTTGTATCATTTACACTTTCTGTTTCGCTCAAGGTGCGTTCATAGCCCATTTTTAATTCTTATATGTTTTCTTAAAACTCCACTGGGGAGATTACATGCTCGCTTTACAATTTGGACACAAGTGCTTTAAAATTGTATGCTATTGCTTCAATATTATTTCTTAAGCACCTTTATTGCTATTTAAGTCCCCCATATCATGAGCCGTTAATTGCTAGTGAAGTAAACGTGAGTGTTGTGAATAGATCTATTGGGACTCACAATCCCCGTTCGGGTATTTAATAACTTCTGTCACGTCAAACAGACGCATTTAACATTTGAGAAAGAGAAAAATACTTGGCTGTATGGCAACACCAACTCTCGGGGCACAAAACATGTTAAGGTTCGGTGTCATGAGCTTAGTGCAATAATACTTATGTTTGGACATGGTGAATGTGTTTCACTTATCTACATTACTTAAATCTTATGGTCCACTAAACTGCTCTTTGGAGCACTATACTTGATTTCAATAACATTACTCAATTTACTTAATCACTGCTTTGTGATTAAAACCTATAAATTCACTTAACAATTTTGTTGACTTTTTAGTATGTTTTATCTCGGGTCTTTTAGGTATATTGCTCGGAGGGAAGCCGCACGGATATATGCTTTGGAGGCTCTACATTTTATACATTCGATGAAACTTAATTTTTGAAAAACATTGTGTTTTGTAAAGACTTCCTCTTAATTACATTCGATGAAAACTTTATCTAAACGTTATGTCTTGTTTTAACACTTGGTATATTTTGACATTGTTGGGACCTATTTGTAAACTCTGATGTTTTAATGTATCTAATGTGAAAAATTTTGAAATGTATTTTAAAACATCTCATTTTGAGGTCGTTTACTATGACTTGTACTTCTTGTGCCTTGAAGTCACACCCCCGGTTACCTTTCCGCTGGTGTCCGATTTTAAGGGTGTGACAGATTGGTATCAGAGCTGCAGTCATTGAGAACTGAGTCGTTCTCAAAACCTAGACTGTGACTATCTTTTTTAAACTAAGAGTCTTTCATCATTCTATCCGACATCCGCGCGCGCATACTTCTTGATTCCTATATTTACTCATTCGAGCATCAATATTAGTATTATATAAGGATACTTATACATGCACTACTTTCTTTTAGATCTCTTACGCTTATCTTTGTGAGTACCACTATTTATTTATATAAATGTCGACTATTTTCGATCACTTATATCTATTTTCATGAGCGTCACTACATTTTTATATAAATATTGTTTATATAAATAATATGACTTTTCTTAAGACGTTGTGGGTGATACAACGATCTCTAAAACCTTCTTAAGTCATTGTTAGCGATACAATGGTCTCTAGAACTTCACATGATTTTTCCATAATACCATTTTCGACGATATTGAAATTCGACATAGTTTTTTGATCCCAATGGTTATTTTTGTTGGGATTCTTGATTTAATGAGACAAAATAAATAATAGAATGAACAAAAGGACTAAAATTGTTATTAAAGAATTCTATAAGTTGGTGGAGAATATGTAGATTCTGGAAGATCTTTTTAAGAAGATAAAGATAACAGAAGATATTTTTTAATATTTAAAAGATTTACTTGTCTAATGTTTATCTTCCTTTGTAAGTCTTGATCTTTCCCTATATAAAGAGATCATAGACACATAGTTTTGTGTGCACAAAGAAATGTAGTCGGCTAGTAAAGGTGTATGTGTGTGTCTAGGCGTGAGTTCTCTAAGTAGACGCCTAGAAGTTGTGTGTAGCCCCAAGGATCTTTGATCCCTGTTAGATTGTAACCATTTTAGAATTGATCATCTAGAATTGGGGCTTGATGGAAACGTATGAATGAAAAACCTTGTTGAATAACATTATTGTTCTTTAAATTCCGATGTGCTTATTAATGTTACTTGTAAAACACATCCTATTTGAGTTTAAACGATTTTCACAATTGGTATCAGAGCATCGTGGCTCTCGATCTAGGATCTACAAGGTGTATTGATGTCGAATCTATGAAGGAAGAGTGGTCATGTTCTCTGTTTTTGGTGTTTGGTTCAATTCGTTGCAATTAGGGTATTTACAAATCCTAATTTAATAAAAACAAGAATGGTGATCATTAATGTTTCTACTAGCTTTGGTGAGTCGATCGTTTGATTGATGATGAACCCTAGTAGGGATGCATAACACACGACATCAAGATGATAGATGCAAAGACAAGGATTAGTGACAGTTTAGCAACTGAAAACGTGTCGCTAAAAAGGTGTCGTCTGGATACTTAAAAAAAGGTATCATTATATGTTTTGTACTGCTCGTTGGTGGTTATTACTGACACATGACACAGTATTGCTGGTAATCGTAAATATTGGTGCTTTACTGACATTAAAAAGTGTCTCAAAATGTATGGGAGGAAGGAGCACTTTATACTGCCAAGGGAAAGAATTAGTACTGCTAGGTATGAAGTTAGTACTGTCGGCTTTATACTTAGTACTGCTTATGAGTACTTTATACTTTTCTTCATACATTAGTACTGCCAGTTGTAAGTTTATACTTAGTGCTACTTATGTAAGTTAGTGCTGCCAGGAGACGTTAATACTGCGATTTCATGTTAGTGCTGCTATGACTAAGGGTTAATGCTGCCAGTTTCTTCTTAGTGCTGCTAGTATGATTAATACTGCTAGTATATTTTTAATGCTATTAGTATTAAGTTTCTGCTGCTGGGGTAAATTTTAGCAGTTACTACTGTTGGACTTAAACCAAGGTTTGTGCTGCTCGTATGTTTAATACTGCCAATAGAAGAAGTTTTCTACTGTTGGTTACTACTGCTTGGTTTAAGGGGAAGGTAAAGTTATGGTTTAGATGTTCTTAAACATTTAAAAGGCTCGTTTTTGGATTAATTATTTAATTGGTTACGAAGAGAATTATTTATCATCTATTTAAAGTTGAAGTGGAGTTTCACAGGTTTGTGTTTTATCATACCTTTTAGCAAGAGGTAACTTGTTTGTGTTTTCAATGTTGTGACGAAAAATTGACAAATCTAGCAAAGGTGTGTAATTTTTCTTATGGTGCTTAATGCTCACATTTGCTATCACTTTGGTTATGTGTCTCATAAAAGATTAGGATAATTGTCAAGAGATTGTGGTCTCCTTATACATTGGTTTTGGGTATACGTTC
>BQNB010089685.1:12777-27344 GCA_026074375.1 Tanacetum coccineum
CACACACATACACACACACCTTATGTGAGATACAATAATGAATCCTCACCCTTCCATGGAAGTATGGAGTGGGTATTTATAGCCCTTGTGTCTTCTAACTATAGTAACTTGATGTTACTAGTCCTTATTCGACACGACTATAATAAACTAATGTAATTTTGTATTAGTCCACATATTCTAAGGCTAATAAACTTCTCCCAGTATGTGGACATGTCACACCCCGTCAGCGGCGGAAACACGGGAGTGCAACATAATGATTAGGGTTGTAAACGAACTGAACGTCCAGTGAACATTTCATGAACTGTTCGGTAAAAATTCATTTTTATTTTACGTTCATTTAGTTAAATGAACGAACATGAACACAAGTCAGGTTCGTTCGTTTATGTTCGCGAACGTCCGATTAGGCGTCTATTAATGTTCGTTTATATTCATTTATATGTTTGTGTTCACATTAATATCTTTTAATTGTATACTTTTATATCTGGTATGTTTAAATAAAACAACACTTATAAAACATAATATTATGCATAATTTGATAATATTTTTTATGTTTCTTTCTACATTCATTTATGTTCGATCGTTTATGTTCGTTTAAGGTTCTTAATGAATGAACATGAATAATTCATTTTCTTAATAAACAAACATGAACAAGAAAATTCGTCCGTTTAAGTGTTCGTGTTCGTTTATTTGTCATGTTAAAACTAAATGAATAAACATGAACAAGGCTACGTTCGTGTTCGTCCGGTTCGTTTACAGCCCTAATAATGATCAATCATAACATAAGATGCAAAATAGAGAAAACTAAAATGCATAAATAAAAAGTGTCATGATGACCATCAATCTCAGTAAAATCCTGAGTGATGTCCCATCCAAGAACACAACACATAGTCACTTACAAATCCAAATGCCATCGCAGGGGTCCATACCTTGTCTTAAAACTCAATCCTCCAATACTAAAACCATAACAAACTTCAAAAGCAAGACTTCTCAAGCAAGATTACTATGAGATTCTCTAAAAGTCTGCTACATTCACTACAACCTTAACAATTATTAACTTCACCTGAAAATGATACTCGAAAACATCAACAATAATATTGATGAGCTCGTAGGTTTAAAGGTAAACCCAGTTGATGTGCCAATATTATCAACCAGTGGACAATTGTGCAATATAAAAGTGAATATATGCAAACAAACCCAGTATTTAGCATCCCCGCTAACCATGTACCGTGACCTAGCATCCCCGCTAGTCATCAAACCAACATATACCAATGCTCTTGGAGTCGCAACTCCGTATGTCACTTACGTACCTAAGGGCCTACTGGCTGGAGCATTTACTTAGGGCAGGACCTCACAAAACATAGCAACGCATGCTAATTACAACCCTTGCCATGCACCTCGATGCATGCAAGTAAAATCACACCACATATATTCACATAGTAGTCATAAGCACATAAATTGTCCCAAAACAAAACCACGTTTCACACAGTTTAGAAAACAGTTCAAAACACATTTGAGCATCATTTTCCCCCAATGGAAAACATTTAAAAAATTAGGGCTACGAGAACTCACCTCAAGTAAAGGTGTCTAGCCGCAAACTCAAATTACACAATCAAATGCAACGACGTCCGAACACGACCTAGTCTAATTAATGTTCCATTTAGACAACCCATTTCCAAAAACAGTTTTCAGATTTTGATGCATAAAGGTTAGACACATATTGTACGGTTACCCTTAACGTTATTTGTGGTGTGATGTTGACGACTTAACTTCACAAAATAACACGCTCCAACTCCTACCTTAATATAATATAATTATACCCTTTTTATGTAAAATAAATAAGTAATATAAGGAAATTCTTTTAATAGATACTTATAAATATACTTCGGTAAGTCCATTCGGTACACTTAGTCATCACAATTAAATCATTTATATTATACAAAATGAAACGTTTGTTTACATTAAACATTTTTAGAGAAGTTTCGTAAAAAAATATATTTTTCGTCTTTTAGTCGACTTATTAAAATAATAATATTTTATTATTTTATCGAAAATTAAGTTTTGAGTAAAATTTCTAAGTATAGACTCTTTACGAAATTTTGACATGACCCGTACGTTTACACAACGTTTCCCATGGTGTTAAAACCTTATTTTCAACCATCTTCACAATTTCACCACTTTTCGACAAAATCCTCAAAATCACATTTTGCAACGTTTATCAAAGCTCATTTCCTCAAACGACTCTCAATATTATCCCACAAGTATACTTCACTTTTCAAAAGTCCGCTTATTGAGCTTTAAGGCCCAATAAGGATCTATTAAAAGATTTACATATATATAATATGTTTTGGGCCCAATATTAAAGCCCATTAGTGAAAATAAGCCCAAACAATAGCTAACAAAATATCCCAAACTACAATAAGCCCTTAATAAGCCACGGCTCAAAAGGACTTATTGGGCTGTGAGCCCATAAGCTCCAAAATCAATCTATTAAGCTTAAAAATAAGCTAATAAGCTATATAGTATATTCGATTATCACCATAAGATATAAAAATAGTCCACAAAAATACGGCATACTAGGTAAATAACCAAAAACACTATCCTCAAAATCCTTATAATTTTCAAGAGCTAATAACCTCAAAATAAGCCACGAAAAGCTTAAAATAAGCCAAATAAGCCACAAACAAAATAAACTGCATAGCAAGCAAATGTTTTTCAACCATCACGACCAAAATATCAAAACTAACAAAACCTCATTTTTCTTCCCTTTTATTTTTGAACCAAACGCGCCCTTAATAACATTTCGAAAATTTAAAGTTTACGTTTTTAAGAAAAATGCACCGTACAACTAACATCTACGCATCATTTAACACATAAAAGTACAAGTTAAATCAAAACTTGATAAACTTACAAAGAGGGTTTCAAATGAGCGAGAACGAACGCGAACCGACTACCCAAACGTAGTTTTAACAAATACCCGAAAGCTAGAAGTAACCCGGCAACACTCTAAACCACCATGTTCTCGATCAAAAAAGCAAAAATAGATTTGTATGTGTGTTTGTGTTTTCGGACGTGGCCAAGAAAGAAAGGGAAATAAGTGTGTGTTTAATTTTTTTTGAAAACAATGAACTATGTGTAATTTTGATACCAAACAAAACATATGTACCAAGCAAAGGACCAATGTCCCTAAAAACATGCCATTTTGTCTCCCCCTTGGTTTGAAACCGCGGCAAGGTATCCAAGGCTCGGGATTGCCTTCTTTTCGTGCCGGGTTCACTTAAAACTTAAAAACCGTGATCGTAAAATATTTCCCGAAGTTACTTAGCATTTTTATTTACTTTAAAAATAGTTTTCCAATAACTTAGAGTATTTACACGATATATTTTCCACATTAAACTCCCAAAATATTATTTGAACATTATTGGTCGTGCCGGGACTCGTTTTTCGGCATTTCTCACTATTTACGGGTCAAACCTCTCGGAACATAAATAACATAGTAATACCCTCAAAAAGAGATTATTATCCGCAATAACTCATCAAATATCTCAATTTACATAGATCCACCACCGTCAACACGGTACATATTCCAATACAACTGATAAACGTCAAATAGTCAAAGGACTAAATTAGAATATTCAAAACACAGAAAAGGGCAAGGGTTACAAGACATACAGAATTACTTATAATGTTCTTAACAAGTACAAATACAACATGAATAAAGTCTTCCCAAGCGCTTCCAAAGCTAAATGATCACATCAAATATTTAATACTTTTTAGTGTCATTTTACCCCCTAAATTACTTGCAAATGTTTCACTAACACTTGAAAACAAGATATTTTATGTTATTTTGTAGTTTTCAGGTAAAATGCAGGTCATTGACAAGAAACATAGGAAAAGGACTATAAATGTAAATTTGCGGATTCTTAGAAGTCGTTACAGCGTAACAGCCTCGAAGGGTTACGCCGTAACATATTTCAAGCAAGACACGTCATTCAGGAAGACTTTACGACGTAACCCTCTATATGGTTGCGCCGTAACCATTATTATGGAAGGAAATCATGCCCGAGTTAACGTTACGGCGTAACATGCCAAATGGTTACGCCGTAACATCGAAGATCCCTGAATTATGGAAAGTATATCAAAACATTAAGGTGTAACACTTATATTGGTTACGCCGATTATAAATAGAGGCCTCATTCAGTCATTCCGACATCCACTCTTCCACAGCCAACTTAAGAGGCGATCAAGGCTTCTATCCTTCAAAGAATTCCACCTGGAGTCCAAGGGAGATCACATTTACATTACTTTTTGTATTTAATCATTCAAATATGAATACTGTAAGAATTATGAGCTTTCAATCTATGATTTCTATTATTTCTTGATGTGTTGCTATTGCTATGAGCTGGCCTAGTTATGTAGTTACTATTGTTATGATGTTTGTTTCCTGTTGAATTATGATTTCATTAGATATTCTTTGACTGTCGTGTAACCTTGGGTTTTGGTAGTATTGCGGGTAGTTTGGATCATGTTAGTCCTATTATTAGACTATCATTTGAACGCGGGATTAACCGGGTACTATGAGGAATTGACACTCCACTCCTAGTGTAGGAACTAACCAAGTTATCGCCTTTATCACCTAATATACTTAAAAAGCATAGGAACTCTTTTAGAGGGGGTTAATAATCTATTTAGGTTATTAGATAAGTTTTGGGAATAATTGAGATTAATCACTGTAACCTGGATGCCCTACCTTCTAGATGATTTAGGGGATTTGGGATCCCAGGAAGCATAGGGCAGACTAAATATACCAATTCAGGTCTGTCGAATTTAAAACCACTAATGAAACCATAGTTTGACATTGCACAGGAAAACTTATTCATAACAGTAGTAATGAAATGACTAGGCTAGCACGTTTTCTCCTCTGATATCTCCTTTCAATTTAATTTTCTGCATTTAATTTTCTTATTGTTTTTCAAAATCAAATCAAAACCATTTTTAAAACAGTGACATTTCAAATTAAAACTAATTACAACTTAGCTCTTGGGACGACCTCAGATTTACCACACTATACTACCCACGATCGAGTTCTCTGACCGTTAGTGCATTGTCTGGTAGATCGAGTTTTATAAATTTAAAACTTGGTAAAAATATATTTAAAACAAAATACGCATCACTAGAGATGTCTTCTGAGTTCTTTTGGTCTTGAAACTTATACTCCAGCTTGGATCTTCGTTGTCTTTACTTGTTCTGGAACCATTGTAGTATGCATGAGTTGGATTAACTTCCCCCTAATTCATGCAACATGTCTTGAAAAGCTTTCTTCATAGACTCCTTTTTTGGCGAAGTTTCTGAATCAGCTTCCCCCGAAACCAACATCCATATCTTAAGTAGATTTTGAAACTTTGATGTAGCTTCAACCATCTTTTATTTTTCATTGACGTGCACATCAAAATTTTGTAGCAGAACAACCACACAAAATACTACTGCTACTTGTCATTGGGTCTTGGTGAATATCCGTTCGGGGGTACATGCAAGGAATCAATGACAAAACTTCTCACATATGCAGAATACTTCACAAACCATACTAAGTAAAGTAGTATACACTACTTCCCCCTTGAAGTTGATATGGTAACCAAAGTACACATTTTCCCCCATGGTGGTTTCGAACTCTTGGAAGCATCATTGCCGTGTACGTCTATATACTCGAGAAGTTCTTGTCATAAGCATAAATCTTGAAAAGTTATGAATTGTCGTTGAAGAACTTTAAACATTTTGCTTAGACTGTGAAGTACCATTGTCTTAGAATAACACAATACTATCTAGTGAGAGTTGCTGATCATATCTCGACCTTTAAACTCTCTGGCTAACTTACTAAGCTCATATTCATTTGGCTATTGCTGTGATCACTTAGTGAAGTAAACCCGATATCCCAAACATGAAATTGAAGTAAAATCCCCTAAATTTGTTACTTAAGCTTGCATTGTTGTTGACTGAAGAACAGTGCAGAAGCAAACCTAAGTACCCTATGCTCGATACCAAAATTATAAGAAGTACAAAACCTCTTGAAGTTATCCACATCTGCATCTGCATGTGACACTAAGTACTATAACGTAACTCCTTTAAGTGATAGCTATAACCCGTGAGTACTACAATGTAACTCCTTACATCAGGTATAACTAGATAATCCAAGTCTTAATCATATTCCTTCTGTATACGTTTAAGCAAGTCATCAATCGATAGATTGGGTTTGAAGAAAAGAAGTAGAAAGTAGAAGTAAGTCTCAATGATGAAATAAGTAGACGCCTTCGTGAAACTCACTTCAATGTCAAATAAGGGATACAAAATCAACTTCGTGATCACTTGTCATTTTAATATGAATCTAAGTGAATCTTTAATGATCATTTTAGGATTAAGTGTTGTGTGTTGCTTTGGTGTTTGAGTTAGACATATTTCCTAGGGGTTTTGAAGAATTTTGGCAGGGTTTTCGTTAATAAAATGTCATAAACCGATATTAAATTAATCCCTGTAAACACAAACTGCTATCAGAAGTAACATAAACCGCTACCAGTTTACACAAACCACAACTAATAAACTAACATAAACCACGACCAGTTTACACAAACGGCGTCCCATAAACTAACATAAACCGCGACCAAGGAATGCACACAAACCGCTATTCATTATTTGCACATTCCGCTATTGTGCACATTCCGCTATTGCACACATTCTGCGATTGTGCACATTCCGCTATTGCACATTCTGCTATTTGTCACATTCTGCGATTGTGCACATTCCATTATTGCACATTCCTGATGAGGTTGTAAACTTCACTTCAAGTTTTACAACTCTATAGGCAGGGTACCTAACCGTTGTAGTGTAGTATAGGCAAGGCACGAGGGTTGTTATCGTCCTCTAGGGGAATAGGCATCAGTAAAGGTCCTAATTGAATGTAGCTAAGAACTAGAGGTTGAGAGAAGATTATTTTTGTGTTTTTATATTTTATGAAAGTAAGTAAAATCTTGGGTTTTGAAGGTGGTTACACAAAACAAAAACGAAAAACACTAAACCCCACCACCCTGAAATAAACCTCAACACTACAACACTAATAACAACTTCGACAAGCCACCCACCCCCAGCCCTCCACACAAGAAGAACTACACAAACCACAACTAAAAAATAACTAACCATTAAACCCACGCACCAGTGTTACTCGCAAACATCGTTCCCATCAAACTAACAATAACCCGCGACCACGGAACTTGCACGACACAGACCGCAATTCACCTTTACCTTTTGCACATTCCGCACATTGCAGCACATTTCCTCTATTTGCACAACCATCTCTGCACATTGGCACATTCCGCTACACTTTAGCATCATACCTGCTATTATTGTCACATTTCCGTCGATATAGTTGCACCTATCCATTATTATGCACATTACCTGATAGAGGTTGTTAACAACTCCGCTCACTTCAAGTTTCTCTACATACTCGTATACGCAGGGTTAACCTAGTTACAGACTCGTTATCATAAGATGTTATCGTATAGAGCAATAGAGCAGAGGGTACGTCTGCGACCGTGCCTCTAGTGGAATAGGCATCATTAAAGGTCCTAATTATGATCAGACATAGTAGCTAAGAACTAGAGGAGAAGAGAAGATTATTTTTTTTGGAGATTTTTATATTTTATGAAATAAGTAAATCTGGGTTTGTGAAGGTGGTTAGTTTTAATACTACTAAAAATTAAACTAACGAAATATAAGAGGGGAATTCGTATGATGAAGAATAAGTGTTTACTTAATCATTATGATGACCTTAGGGTAGCTTCTCACTCTGCTAACTGTATTGCCTCTGTCACACTTAGTGATTTACTATGTTATAGGAAACTACGATTCACACTTCTACTGCAAGACGCGGTGTGAGAAATTACAAACATAACAACAAACGAAACAAAAGGAACTCCCGTATCTAACCAAATAACTTAACTAACGAAGAACAATAAGTATATCTGTGCTGTTGACAAGATTAAGGGTAGTATTGAACGAATCTATTATAAGATCGGAGGCTGGAAGTTTCATGCATACAAGACATAGTTAGCCCATGCAGAAATGATATAAGCACTCCCAAAGCGAAAAAAAATAGTAACCAGGAAGGCCCCCAAATCAAGAACAACGCTTTAGTATAAATTAATATACCTAAAGGGGATCCCCACCTACAAACAAAACTGGTAGGTTAATTAGTGGCTTAAACTATTACTTTACTATTACTACTGGTGGAATCCTTTCTCTTTCTAACCTTTCTACTCTAAACTATCAATCAATACATGCTCTCCCAAGATCACATTCAACGATAAGGGACATTAAACACAAAGCTCTCTAGCACACAACAGTACATCAAACAAGAGAGTCAGACAAAGTTAACAGATCTACATACGCAATCAGATCACCAATACAATCATAAGTGAAGCACATTAAACGATCTAGCCAAGCATAGAGTTCAAGATAGAGGTAATGCACAATTATATCATCACACAATATTACATATACTAAAAGATAATAGTATAAAAGACTTCACTAAGACATACAAATCTAAATGCTACTACATGGGTGATCAGTTCGTAAGAAGGGTTGGAAAACCCTAAAATACTCCTAAAATTTCTGGTACAACAAGAACAAGAAGCAATAATCCAAAGTTCTCCCAGGGGGTGCGAACCTAAACCCTCAAATTTTCATTCAATCAAAAGTGCATACATAAAAAACGTAGCATTGAGCTCTTGTATAAATAGAGTTCAGTGCCGGAGACGGGGCGTCGCCATATTTTCCATACGCCGATCATCACGCCTAGGGTTTCTTATTGGGTCTTCAAAAACTTTATGGCTGATCCAAACCACACTGTTCTTCCAAGATTCAGATGGGCAATCCCACTTTATTCTAGAACAACCTGTCGGGAATAATTCAATGAAACAGAAGTATACTCTAGAGTAAGAGGTAAAAAGTATTATCTTCTTTCACTTCACATCATAACGTGACATTAAAAATAAATTCACCAACCACTTAATAACAATTAAACATTGTCAAATAGAAATCCATCCTTTAAAGTATAAAAACAACCAAAAACGAAGCCCCGGCTAATTAACTTACTCCCCCCAAACACTAAAAAAAACCCATCACAAACCGAAAAAAACCAAAACACGACACATATCTCAGCAAAACCCCCCTACCAAACACCCCAACCCCACAAAAACACAAAACATCAAAAACACAACAAACACCAAACCAAACCACAACACCAGTGACCAACCCAAACCAACCCCACCCCGCCCCAAATCTAAACCTAGCAAACCCACCCCCACCTCAAACCCACCCAAAACAACACCCCCCCCACAAAACCACAAAACCACCACAAACCATAGCACACACACCCCCGCACAAAATCAAAAACCCGGAAAAACCCACCCCAAACATCTTCAATTCGGCCCTAACGAACAAAAAAACCCCCTCCATGCGTACATAAAGTCCCCCCAACCACCCTCCGTAACCATCCACATTCGATTGGTTACTACTTATATATACGATAAAACCCCAACCCCCTTCACCACTACCAATTCACGACATTTACAATCCCTATCCCATATCCACGTTGCCACAAACCATACTCTATTCAAAAACAATCATCATACAACCCACCCACAACACTAACAAAAACAACACACCAAACAAATCTCCCAACAACACCCAACACACACCAAATCAAATATCTAACCACTAACACATCCACCCCAACACTAAATACTCGTCAATTTCACCCGGGATTCAGGGCCTACCCTACGAGAAGTAAACATACATAAACCACCCAAAAACCAAACACAATCTCCTAATCTAAACCACACCAACATCATCAACACCGCACACACAATCAGTTGACAATCAAATCTACCACACCCCCAACAATCACAACCAATCCCAACCACCCCCAACAATGGACCCCCATATCACCAAATCCAACAAGACCAAACAACGAATTATCCATACCAACAAAATAACCATTAACCCAATCCCGCCCACACAACACCCACGACTACAAACAAAAAAACCGCACCAACAAAGACGACCCCTACACACCTCCCCACCCCCCCCACACACACCCCCCCCCCCCCCACAACCCCCCCCCCTTACTATAACACACACTACCCTCCCCCCCACCCCCCACACTCACCACACTCACCACCCCCCCCAACCACCACACAACCCCGCGCCCCCACACACAACCCCTACCCCCCCCACCCCCCACACCCCGCACGCCCCACAACAAGAGACCCAACCCCCAAACCACACCACACACCTCCCCTCTAACCCCCCCCCACAACCACAACCCACACCCCCCCCACCACAACACACAACCCCCACCCCACAACAAAACCCCACCTCAAAGAACCCCCACCCCCCACCCCCCCCCACCCCCATCACCACCAACAGCCAAACCTCCACCAAAAACCCCACACAAACACCAATCCTCCCCCCAACAAACCCCAACACCCCAATACCCCCCACCCACCACCCCCACACAAACACGCACAACACCCCCCAACCCCAAAACCCCCCACACAAACCACCCATCCACCACCACCAATCCCCTCCACACAACAACCCACAAACCCCCCCACAAACCCACCCCACCACAATTCTCCCACACCCTCCCCACACACCACCACACAATGCACCACTCCCCCCACACAACCCACCCACACCCCTCCCCCCCCACCCACCAAACCGCCCCCCCCACCCCCCTCCCCCCCCCCCCCCCCCCCCACCCCACAACCCATGCACCCCCCCCCCCCCCGCCAACCCACCAACCCCCCTTCCCCCTCCACACCCACCACCCCCCCCCCACCTCGACCCCCACCCCACCCACTACAACTCCCCACTACCACACAACCTCCCCCACCCCAACCCCACACACCCCCCCCCCACCCCGACCCCCCCCCCTCCCCACCCCCACCCCCCCCCCCCAACCCAGCACCCCCCACCCACACCCCCAACCCATCCCCCCCCCCACCCCCCCACCAACCCCCACCACACACACCACCCCCCCACCAACCCCCCCCCACCCACCCCACAACTAACCACAACCACTCCCCCCCCCCATCCACACCCCCCCACCACCCCCCACCCCCACCCAACACCCACCCACCAATCCAACCCGCCACCCCCACACACCACACACCCCCCCCCCCACACCAGCCACCACAACCCCCACCCCCACCCCCCACCCACCCCCCCCCCCCCCCCCTCCCCCCCCACCGACCCCCCCCTCCCGCCCCACAAACCCCCCCCCACCACTCCACCCTCCAACACCCACACCCCCCCACCCCACACCCCCCCCCCCCACCCCAACCCACACCCCACCACACCCCAAACCCCCCCCCCCCCCCACACCCGCCCCCCATCACCACCCCCCCCATCCAACCCCCCCCCCCCCCACACAACCCCACATGCCACCCCAACCCCCCACCACCCCACCCACCAGTCCCACCCCCCCACACATAAACCCCCCACCACACTCCCCCCCACCCCTCACACCACCCACCCCCCACCCCCCCCCCCCCCCCCCCCCCCCACCCCCCACCCCCACACCACCCCAACCCACACCCCACCCCCCCCCCCCAACCCCCCCCCACCCCCAACCAAACTCCCCCCCCCACCCACCCACAACCACCCCCCCATCCACACCCTCCCCCCCCCCCCCCACCCCCCCCCCCCCCCACCCACCCCCCCACCCACCCCCCCCCCCACCCCCCACCCACACCACCCCCCTCCTTGGTAGCTTCTCCTAACTCTATTGCCTTGTCACACTTGTGATGTATATGTAGGTACTATTCTAATGCATGGCGAATTACACGAAAATGCCATCTACGAAATAACTAACTAGAGCAACGCACAAGTAAGGTAGTATGATGACTATTACAAGGCCTCTAGTCTAGATAAATGCGTTTGTATTAATACCTAAAGGGGATCATCCACACACGGGTAAGGTAGTATGAAGACTATTACCGGTGGAATCCTTTCTACACAACATGTCTCCCAAGATCTCACGATAAGGGACTAAACATGCACACATATCAACAAGAGACAACAAAGTTAAGATCTACATACCAATTCACATACAATCATAAGCAAACACTTAAAAGATCTAGCCTAGCATGTTCAAGATAGAGGAAGCACAATTATATATCAAACAATAAGACATATTGAAAGATAAAAGATAAAAGAACTTAACTATGATGAATCAAGCAACTAGGGATAGTATAGAAGGGTTGGGAAACCCTAAAATACTCCCAAAATCTGGTACACCTTGTTCTCCTATGAACCAAACCCTAATTTCTTCTATCAAAAGTTTATATGAAAAACGTAGAATTGAGTTTGTATATATAGAATTCAGGCCGCGACGGCGTCGCCATTTTCAAGACGCAGTCGTCAAGCTAGGGTTTCTTTGGGTCTTCAAACTTGACGGCTAATCCAGACGTTGTCTTCATGATTCAGACGGCGTCCCACTTGAGTCCAGACGCGGTCGGGAATATTCAGATGGCGTCTCTAGAGCCTGGTCTTGAATCTTCATCAATCTTCATACCCATTAGCTACCTTGTCCGTTTTCTTCTTAAATTGAGCCCAAATCACGTGTATTTCCATCAAATGTCTTCCAAATGCTAAAAATGCAAAAAGAAACGATTAAGCACATATTTAAGACATTTTGCATGATTATAAGGGTAAATTGACCCCGAAAAAGTGTATAAAATTACACCTCATCATAAACCCCTACACTTGGGATTTGCTTGCCCTCAAACAAATAAGCTTTTCTACCTTAACTAGATACATATCGAGGGCATTTAACTTACTCTTTAAAGGCTTCATGGCACAACAAATTAGTCCTCGTAACTAGAAGCACGGGAAAAATACACTAGCACCTTATAATAAGTGTTTGGATTCTCTCTCTCTCAGTGTATAATGAATTATAACAATATGAAAATCGAAAATTTAACACTCATTACCTAGTCATAGCATATAAGTTACCATAGGCTTGATAAAGGATCAAACCTCCACCGCTAGCATAAGTACTTATAGTTACCATCAAAGAGGACTTTAAAGGGTTGTGATGTATAATTATGTGGGATACATGTAAACCGAAATGGATGGCATTTGGGAGAGTGACATTTGGGTGGATTTGAGTGAAGTGGTTAGTCAACTATCTTATGGGAATACACGTTGGCGTGGTTGCTAGTTGAAGACTTGGACAAGATATACCAACTCTACAAAACTCTGCATCAATCTCTTTCTTTTTATTTTCTTGACTCTATATTGAATATGAATAAATAAACTAACTAACAAAACTGATAAATGCAAATGGTAGTCTGTACATTTTTTTCTACTTTTTTTTACACTTTTGCCCTACCATTTGCAACATATAATAAATCAATGGGGTTTATAGATCACCCTACACTTGAACTTTTTACAGACTCGATAAGCAAACTAATCTAATGACCCGAATTGGTTGGATCAAAATAACATGTAGACTACTTGTTAGGAATGATAAAGTGCCGATCTTATTGAGATAAAAGTCTTGTAATAAATAGAGAAATAATATGGTGTAATATGTTAGGTGATAGGCTCGTGACTTAACTAAAGTCACTAGACTTGACAAATAGCTAAAAGCTAAGAAACAAGAGCTCCTTGCTCTTTCTTGTAATTGCGTATAAATACCTCATCACCACCTCATTAGTGTGGTATGTCTTCTAATCTCATTCTTATCTTTTCTCTAATCCTCCTTCTCCCTCTTTATCTCTACTTTCCATCTTTCTCTCTCTAGAATAAACACACACACAACACCTAAACACATACTCTATTGCTTATTGATCCTAAATTCAAGACCTAACAAGTGGTATCAGAGCTAAGGGAACGATTTAGTGTTGTTTAGGAGAGCTTATTCAGACAGCTTATCACGTCAGCTTATTCTGACAGCTTTTTCTAACGGCTTATTCAAGCTTATTCGGTTCTGATAAGCCAATTTCAGTAGCTAATTTCGTCATTTTCTGCTTATTTGTGCCTATTATCAAAATCAGTAGTTCAAATTCAGTAAAATCAGTTAGAATTCTCAAATTCAGTAGTTGACTAGTCAAACTCGGTGGTCAACGGTGAAACTCGGTTTCTTTGAAAAACATGTTTTGGGACTAGATCGGATATAGATCTGGGTTGTGTTTCTTTTTCGACATTAAAAGCATAAGAAAAAGAACAAGTATAACATTTTTGAGTCTGTTCTTCATTTTTGAAGAGTCAATTTCAACAAAGATTGTCGATCTCAGATTTGTTTCATGGTTTGTATTTGACAAAACTATTAACGATCAAAAAGATCTTATCATAATACGAAACAATATCATCACAGATCCGAACCAAACTCTGAAAACCAAACTCGGAATCTAAACTCGGTAATACAATCACAAAATCCAAACTCGAAACACTCATTTTTTTTTAAAAGGCGTGCTATAATTGTTTAGGGATAGGGTTTGAATGAGTTAACT
>BQNB010089686.1:0-24225 GCA_026074375.1 Tanacetum coccineum
CATTGACAATTCTCATTTAATTGATATTCCTCTTGTGGGTACTCTTTTACGTGTTCTGATAAATATACAAGTAAGATAAGAAAAATTTGAAAATGTGGAACACTTAAAAAAAGGAAATCAGGGACAGTGATCATCGAATTCTTCATGACTCTTTGCTTGAAATCGACTCACGTCTTGATAAAGGGGATGGTCGTCCTACTGATGCTATAAATCGTATTCATATTTTTCATGATATAGGTGTTAGTGACAACAAGATTTCAATTGATTTGGCTAAAAAAGATAAGGTTAAATGGGCTATTGAGTGAGACACGGACTCTAAGTTCTTTCATGGTATTGTTAACAAGAAAAAAAAGAAAACAAGCCATTAAAGACATTCTAGTTGATGGTGAGTGGATTGATAATCCTGATTGTGTCAAAAAAGAAGTCTACAATCACTTTGCTAAAGATTTTCTTAACCTGATTGCGCTCGTATCCTTTTAGAAGGTAACTTTACAAGGATCTTAGATTCTGATCATTCTCGTGCCTTATAAGAGGAGGTTTCTAATGAGGAGATCAAAAAGGCGGTTTAGGAATGCGGGTATGACAAGTCTCCGGGTCCAGATGGATTTACTTTTGATTTTTTAATTCTGGTATCATGTTGGGGGTGACGTCTTAAATGTTGTTAAGGAGTTCTTTAATTTGAGTTCTTTCCCGTATAGTTGTAATTCCTCATTAAACTCCTTAATGATTTCTATCCTATTAGTCTAATTGGATGTCAATATAAAAGTATCGACAAAATTTTAGCTAACCGTCTTAGCCTTGTGATCGATAATGTTATAAGTTGTAAATAATCAGCGTTTATTAAAGATATACAGATTCTTGACGGGTCTCTTATTCTTGATGAGATCGTTGCTTGGTGTAAGTTAAGGAAAGAGCAAACTTTACTGTTTAAGGTTGGTTTCCAAAAAAATGTTCGATTATATTAGATGGGATCACCTCAATGATATCCTTGATAAGTTCATTTTTGGTAGTAAATGGCAAGGACGGATTCGTGGCTACCTCATTTCCTTAAAAGCTTCGGTTTTGGTTAATGGCTCGCCAACAAATGAATTCTTTTTTCATCGAGGCTTAAGACAAGGAGATCCTCTTTCTTCATTTTTATTCATCCTTGTGATGGAGAGTCTACATGTGGCCTTCCAACGGGTTATTGATAGACGTATGTTTACTCTTATTATTATCGGACAAGATAATTTGATTCATATCTCGCACCTATTTTGCGCAGATGATGCAATGTTCATAGGCAAAATGTCTAGATCTAATGTTAATGTGTTTATGATAATGTTACATTGCTTCTTTCTTGCCTCGAGATTGAAATTAAATGTTCATAAAAGCTGTTTGTTTTGGTTTTTTGGCAAACAAGCTCCCTTTTACGTATCTTGGTGTCAAAGTGGGTGCAAATATGGGTCGTATTAACTCTCGGATTTAGGTGGTTCAAAAGATTTTAAACAAGCTATCCAAATGGAAAGCTAAAACCTTATCAATGGGGGGTAGACTTACCCTCATAAAATCGGTTTTCGGTTCTCTCCATACTTACTATATGTCGTTATTCAAGGCTCCAAACACTGTCATATCACAGTTGCAACATTTACGTAACTCTTTTTTCTTGGGGGCGGAGATAGATGAACGTAAAATGACTTGGGTTTATTAGAAAAAAGTAATGGCTCATAAGCAATTCGGTGGTTTAGGAGTTAGTAGCTTTTTTACCTTAAATTGTGCTTTGTTGTTTAAATTGATATGACGTTTTTTTCCCACTAATTCTTGTCTTTGGCTCTATGTTATTAAAGCCATTCATGGTTCGAATGGGTCTCTCGATTAGCCTACAATGTCACATTTTCATGGTTCATTTTGGTCTATGGTTCTTAAAGATGACGAGAACGTTAAAGCTAAGGGAGTTGGCGTTATGAAGTTTTGCAAAAAAATAACCAGGAATGGTAATAAGTCTAGGTTTTGGCATGAAAAATGGCTTGGTGATGTTTTTTAGGTTAAATTCAACAGGCTCTTTAATTTGGAGCTTCACAAAGATGTCTCGGTTGCTCATAAGCTTCAAGATGTAGACCCTATTTCTTCTTTTCATAGGTGTCCAAGAGGTAGTATTGAAGAGTTCCAATTACAAGATCTTTCCCAATTCCTCTCCTCGGTGGTCTTATCCTCCTCTTATGATCGTTGGTCTTGGACGTGAAATGGGAATGGTGTTTTTTCTGTGAAGCCGGGTAGAGAAGAGACTGATAAGTGTCTTTTTGTTACATCTTCCTCTTCCACGAGATTGTCCAAGCTTCTTCCTATCAAGCTTAATGTCTTCACGTAACGTATGCTTCTTGATAAGCTCCCTACAAGGATTAATCTTACTAATAGAGGCTTGGACATTCCTAGTATGTTATGTCCGAATTGTAAAGGTGAAGTGGAATCCCGTAACCATATCTTCTTTGGTTGTTCGATGGTTAATAATTTGTTTCGGTTACTAGGTCAATGGAGGAATATTCCCATTCCTAACTTGTTAGACCTCATATAATGGAAGACTTGGTTCAACGGTCCAAAGACTTGCGGTGGAGGCTTCATTTTTCTCTTTGTGGTGGCACATCTGGAAATATAAGAAGACAATTTTATTCTCCTTACAGAAGCCTAAAAAGGGATTGATATTTGATAGTTTTGTCTCTAAAGCTTGATTTTGGGTGAACAATAGAGGTAGGAGTTTTAATGTTAATTGGATGGCTTGGTTAAAAGACCCGTTAAACGCTATTTTGTCTATAAGTTTTCTTTCGCCTAATTTCTTGCTAGTTTTTAATAATATTTCGCCATTCAATTATTTTTTTTTAAAGTTTTTCAAGATTTGAAGATTTAAGAAAAGGCATAATCCTTTTATGTAAAGAATTATTAGTATACAAAATAACACTCTTTTATAAATAGTATATATTAATTTATTAGTTTTAATTTTTAACTTTTAAGTTTTCAAAATTAAAAAGTAAAAATACACACTTTATAGATAGTGCATATATAGTATACATAAAGGTAAGACATCTACGAAACTTCTAAATTTGTGAAATTTAGAGTCTGTTTGGTTTATAAGTGAGGTTGAATTAAGATTAAGATTTGATATGAAATTTAGATTTGATGTATGTTTAGAAGAGAGAAATTATATTTATTATATGTGGTTAAGTTGAAAAATTATGTATTATTTTGAATTAAAAAAATAGAAAATAAAAATGATAACAAATAAATGGTACTCCTTCCGTCTCTAAATAAATGTTCACTTTTGACTTTCGAAGTCATTTTTCAACAACTTTGCCTTTAACTATGTCTTTTTATATTATATAATACTTGATGTAAAATATATGAATGAATTGGGTTTTAGATGTATTTTCATTGATGTAATTTTCATTAAGTATTATATAACACAAACAAAATAATTTTAGGTCAAAGTTGATTGAAAAAGACTTTAAAGTTAATAGTGGACACTTATTTAGAGACGGAGAGAGTATATGATTAAGAAAAAGAGTCAAATAAAAAGTGGATTCTCATTGACTGGATTTGGGCAAACCCCACTTATCTACCCTGAATTCAAGTTTGGAGATGAGACTTGTGTCATTAAAAGAAAAGAAGAAATCAAACAATGGATTTGATTAGTCTTTCATTTTAAACCTAATTAAACCCGTATACCAAACGGGCCCTTAGAGAGCGTTGCCATATTATTTATTTCGTTGTGCAAATGGTCACTAAAAAAGTCCCCAAAAGTCCGACAATATTAACTTGGGGCTGTAATGAATTCAGATAATTTTAAATATTCGGATAATTTTAAATATTGAAGTATCGAATAATTTCTGCATGTGTCATGAACAACATATCTATATCTATACTACTATTATATAAAGTATTTATAATGTGGGACCCATTAAAAATTAAGATAAGGAGGTGCAATCTTGACCATCCATCTTATTTTAGGGAACCACATCATAAAGTGACATGTGTCACATTTTGATTAAAAAAACACCTTTATTTTTAAATTGAAATATCTTTTTATCAATTTAATTTTATTATAATCTAATTTCACCATATTTTTAAAATTTTTATGCTCTTTAATTTAACATTCATTTTTATATATTTTTATAATTTTGTTTTTTATATTTTTAGTGGGTTTATTTTATGTTGATTTATATTTTTTACAACTTTAACCTTAATTAAATATAAACTTGATACATTAAAACTATATACTTTCGGAGAGAGTGTTGTCTTTTTACATGCGAGAATGATGATGTTAATATGGTGTTCCGGGAAAGCTACGGGAAACCCAAACGAACACATACAACGAACACATACATTCAAAGTGTTGTGAAACGAAATTACTAAGCGGATAGGAAATTGCGTAAAGAGTTGAGTTAGTAAATTTTTTATTACCGCCGCTATGCGCGGGTAACCAACTAGTATCTTGAATTGATGATCAATTATTTTATTTATAGATATAAAAGTATTTGCAAAATGTGTGTACGAAAATTTGTATTTCATGAGTGATTTTCCGAAGTTATGATCATGATTTGGCCCACAAAAGTATCTTGAATTGAATGTCGAGTGTTGTGAATTTGTGGTATGTTGAAATAGTGTCGAGTGTCGGCTTTGGTTGATTGGTGGATGATAATGGTAGTATATTGAGGCAACTTGGCAAGTAACTAGGTAAGAAATGTACAAAAGTAACGATAGTAAATAACAAAACAATTCCATTAACAAAATCTAGATATCTGACGACTGACAAAAAGCCCTTGATATTTTTCATGATGCACGATTGATAAGTATAACCAATAAAAGTAAAATATGAACAACAGCTATTAGACAAACTCAAAACACCATGCATGCATACATGCATTCTACTCTAGAATTTGTTTGCTTAACATGTTCAACTTGCTATATATGTGTAAGAATATATTGTGATCCCCAAGAACTAAGACCACCCATAACAGGGAACAACGACAGACACCGAAGACGCATCTTCCTCTATTACGGTCACCCCATAACACACGTCTTTAATGGCAAAATGGGAAGACTCGATCGATTGCAAGACCGAGTCGTGCACTATGTGTTTTTGGGTGTGTGTATGTGTTTTTTCGCTGGGTACAGTTGTGTTTAAATGAGGTACGTGAGTTTTGATGATGAAGTTGGTTGTGTTATTATACTATGTTGATGGTGAAGTTTGTTATAGGAAGAGAAATTTGAGGTAACCTAAGGTGACGTTGGTGAATGTGGTCTTTAAGTTTCCTTATTACACTAAGTCCAGCGAACAAGGGTGGGCATTTTCAAGAGATGGCATAACCACCGCAAATTGAACCCTACTTGTCCAAATTGAACCCTATTTCGTGATACTAACGTGTTTCAGACCAACACGATTAGACACGCCGACGTTAATAGTATGTCTAATTCCGCAATTAATCATAGTTTTTACTAAATGCGTCTATCATTAATGAGGTATAACATTAGTAGGACACATAGGTTCGAATTCATACATATATCTCTAGCTTGTTTCTCAATGAGTGCAACAGTGGTCAAGCTAGGTGCAATTGTCCCATGTGAATATATGATCACGTACAAAATTTCGTTTAATCATTAATTCCCTCTAACTCAATAATATGTATCAAACTTATGTATCATTAATTCTAGCTTCTTGCTAGTGTTCTATTTTATCTCCTGCCGTTAGAAAAATGTATCAAACTTATGTGACTGTTAACAATCCTTTACCAAAAAAAACTTACGTACACTTTATAAAAAGTATCATAAGAATGTAACATTTAGTGTCGCGCATCTCTTAAGATCGAGATCAGCTTTCCAAGTGAAGACTAGAAAGAATAGTAAATAGCACCGCTGAAAGACTTCATATGAGAAAATGGGATGATTCATCAAGCACCGATCATAATACCCATAAAGAACGCTAACCGCGACTGGCATATGATGCCACTAAGATAATATATTATTTTGTCGACACATTATTAACAAAAGGACGTGTGAGGGGCCTTGGTTTTGATTTGTCATTGCATAAATGTAGGCCAGGATTAAACAATAAAAACGATTGGGTCGATCGGTCCAGAACCAAGTGGGTTTTGTTTGGGAAAAGTATGGCAAATGGGTGGATATTGGATATGGGTATTTAGACTCCAGGATGCGTATGAAAGTATCTTCGACATTATTGATGAGGCTATGGCATAATACAAGTTTAGATCAGATACTGATTAATAAATGTTAGTGATGACGTATAAGATGTGTAGCAAAATAATTGTAGCTACATCATGCGAGATGAATACACACACAACACACATACGTGGAACATGCATGTGTGATTAGAGCCGTGCACATGTGTGATTTGTGAGGCGGGAAGGAGGGGTGAGGTGGTGTTCTCGATCTTGTGTCGAGGATGATACATCTGCTCCATACAAGGACGAACCTAAGATTTTCGACGTGTTGTACAATTTTTTTCATATGATAAGTACTTAAATATGCACTATAAATAATTTTTGAGATAAGTCAAAGTTGCAGATATCAAGGGTTGCACATACAAAAAAAATTACACTTTTTGAACAAAAACTACATTTCGTGACCGAAAATACACTCGACATCCATGTAGGCCTGTCTGTCTCTGGCTCCACATTAGCTTCCCCAGCAAGGTACACTGGAACGTTCACACTACATATCCATCCTTAGATGATTTGGTATTAGACTTGTGAATTGAGATTTCAGTTTTGAATGTATGCAAGATAAAACAACAAAGTTGAACTCTTTAGACGGTCCTAGCTATCAATAATGCATTATTTCGCCACTAATGTAAAACGAAGTTACTGATTTGGCTTAAGATATCTAAACGGTCCCGGAATTAACCCGGTGACATTACGTATATCTGAGTCAAAAAAGCTCGCTTTCCCTTTAATCTTGAACAATGAAAACCACACCCGTTTACATTTAGAAGAAGGAAAAACAACAATCTCAAACACCGGTAATAAAGCATATCACGGGCATGTCACATTTAAACCTATTATCTAAACCATAGCAGGACGTACTCTAGTATCCATCATCTTCTGTTGCATGTGTTATATTTTTTCATTCACGCAGTACTATCAAACTAGCTAGCATTCCACTTGGATCTTCGATTAATTTTCATATTTTTCTAACTTCAATTGAAATTTATTAATGTGATACTTTGCGCAAAAGTCGTATAAGTTTTTAACGATAGCCACTCGTTGATTTAGCTTATAAGCTTAAACTTTGCACAAAGTAGTATAAGTTCTTAACGATAGCTGCACAAAGTAGTATAAGTTCTTAACGATAGCTAGCCACTCGTTGATTTAGCTTATAAGCTTAAACTAGCAATCCTTTTGAGCGTTTAAATCTTTTATAAACAAAACACTAGTTTTAGTGTTCTCACACGTTATATGTTGGGTCTAATAATCTAATTAACAATTAAATTAACACGAGTTTAGCAGCGGAATAATTTGGATCACGTTGTAGTATAAATAATTAACAGATAGAAAACATGTACCTTTTAGCTCGAAAGATTCAACGTTATAGGTAACTCGTATTTCAGCCGTCGTTTCTATACAGCGTGTGTTTAATACAACCGCGTAACCACTAGAATCATAATATGTATGATTCCTCTAAGCTTCCATCACACTTATACGTTTGTAGCAAACGACGTGGTTTATGCTTTGGTACTAGTAGTGTTATAACAAACGTTCTTTAATTCGTCTCATGATTCTATCAACTTACGAACTAGAAATCACAAAAGTGATATCGAATAACCAAACAAAAGTAAAAGTGTTTGTTTGTGTTGTCAATTGGTGGCAGTAAACAAAGATTCCAAAACAATTTCTTTTTTGAAACCGGTTGACTAAAGAGAGATATGGGACGATTTTGTTTTAGGTTCTTTTTCATGTATATCAATAATGAAAGTATAAAACATATATTTATATCATTAGTCTTTTAATCCTTGTGGGATTACAATTCTAATCCGATAAGAGAAGAAAAAAAAAAATCAATCGAACCCTTATTCTTTTAGTTATTCTTTATTAGTCCCTCACAGTTTTTTTTCTTTTTTGTTTTTTTTTTCTATGTTTACTTTTTTTCTGTATATTGTCTTTTTTTTACAACTTTAAACGTTTAACTATTTATTTATTACTTTGTTAAACATTTAACTGATTCGTTCGTTATACATTTAATATATTACATTAATATATTTACTCGTCATTTAACATATAAACGTGTGCGTCCCCTTAGGCTCGAAAATATTTCCGGACATATATTAATTCATATATGGTCATAATCAACAGCTACCACTTGGACATGTTATGAATATTATAATAACATTGGTAAGCTTCTAGCAACACGCCAATGCTCCCAAAAACATCCGAGTGTGGTTTCACAAGGCATGAACAAATGATTTATAAATTTACAATCCCTTTGTTTCCGATACCGTTGTTAAATTAGATATGGATCAATGTCATTCCATTTTCTATAAACGATTTTTCTGTTTTTCATTTATGAAGTATCACGATTATTGAAAATCAATGAGGACATATCTTCTTGAGTTGTCAGGTACGGCCATACACACACTGATTATTTCTACGAGGGGCTCAGTGGTTTCTTCTTCTATATTTGGAAGGATACTATGCTATATTGACTACTTTTAGTGTCCAGTCATCATCGTGACATATCACAAATTAAAAAAAATCCATTTCTGGACAAAGGGCAACTTTTTAGTTATTTATTCAGGACAACTTAAACTAATATCAAGAAGGATATATACACATATGCTAAACCTACTTGCTATCTCATAGGTCTAAGGATTTATGTAAATAAAATCTGTACAAGATTAAATTGATGACGGCGATCCATAAAGTTGATTCTTGTGGCGGGGAAATCCATTATTCATCTTATGAATATCATGTCGAGTTGGGTGGATCATCACTTAATATCTCATTATCTACCAATCGCTCAGAATGGTATTCGTTTTATCAATTTCCCATATTGTTAATCGAAAACGGATTAATTTAGAGTAAAACTATTATCATTCACGGATTTAACATGCAAATATGGGAACAATTTATTATATAATTAAACAAATCAAGTATCTTTATCATAAAATAAAATTGTTTTACTCTCCTTATCCAAATACTAAACACAGATCTACATGTAAATATCCAAATACTAGCAGGGCGAGAGGCCACCATGCCCTGGCAATGTCGAGTAAGCTTTCTATTTGATAAGCCTTTGTAAAAGGATCAGCTAGGATTGTTATCTGTGTGATACTTTAAGTAGTATACCTTTATTTTCGCCCAGGTTCGACACACTCGCGAAAAATAATGTTATGTCTTTGATAGTGTCTGGCGCCTTTCTGAACTCCCGGTTTATTTGCCATAATGAACTGCAGCTGAATTGTCGCTCGTAGTACATATTCAAAGTTCATTTTCGTTGTACAATACTCAAAGCCCTGAGATAAATTTCTAATCCAAACAAAGCTTTCCTTGCAGATTCTGATGCAGCTAGGTATTCAGTTTCAGTAGCAGACATCTGCAGTGTTGTACTTTGGCTTGGAGCTCTTCCAATCACTGCGCCTCCATTCAAAACGAAAACATATCATGTCTGAGACTTAGTGTCATCTCTATCAGTCTCGAATCCAGCATCGCAATAGCATTCAACTCTAAGTTCTTGCTAGGATTTCCACCATAAACCTCAAGAACTATTCTTTAGTATTTCTTAAATTCTGAAGAATGTTTTTCTCAGCAGTCCAGTGAGGTTGCAGTCTGGATTCTGTTGATATCGGCTTGTCATATTTGGCGCGAACGGCAACATCAGGACTTAGTGCATCTAACGCATACATGTGGTCCTACAAGCCGAGGCATAAGGTACAGTCTTCTTGCGATATCTACCTCTTTAGGGTTTGAGCACCTTGTTGATTTGTGCAAGTCAAGTCTTTCTTGCCATTGGGGTTATGACCACGTTTGGAATTATCCTTTTTGTATCTCTTTAAGATCTATCCATGAAGCATTTTGTCAAGTCCATTGATCGCTTTTCTCGATCTAGCTCTATTGATTTGATTCAATTAATAAATTGCCGCTTCCCCAAATCCTTCATGGCGAAACACTTTCAGATAATCTTTTACACCTTTGTAATACTTGGATGTGCTTTCCCATGATTGATTATGTCATCAAACATACAAAGATGAGGAATGTAAGATTACACCCAATAGCCTTTTGATATACACATGGCTCATCAAGATATTTGAGCAAAATTCCAAAAGCCTTTGATTTCCTCATCAAATCTTTTTATTCCAGCTTCTTATGCTTGCTTAAGACCTAATGGATCTTGATGCTTGCATACTTTTATGGGATGATTAAGATCACAAATACTTTAGGTTGCACCATATAGATGTCTTATCCAAGGTATCCATTTAAGAAGGCTGTTTTAAACATCCCTTTTGCCATATCTCTTATTCATAGTATGCTTGCTTTAGATATGAGAATTCTAATAGCCTAATGTACAAGGGACAGTGAGAACGTATCTGCTTATCTTATCATAAACCCGTAGAGCTGAGTATAACTTTTTGCATACAAGATCGAGCTTTATAGACGTGTACAATTAACCATCATGGCAGTCTTTTTCTAAAAGCCCACCTGTCCCAACGGTTCTTACAAACAGGAGGAAAAGATCGCCCAAGGACCCATACCAATATTGTTCCATATGGATTGTATTTCCGCCAATTCATAGCATCGATCTACTTTTTAGATTCTGAATCTAACATTGCAGCTTTATAGCTAGTGGGTTCATTAAGATCCCCTAGACTATGCTCCTCTACTTCTACATTTAGACATAAGTGGTTTGGAGCTCGATGTGTCCTTTCGGACCTACGAATCGGATTCACTCTTCCTCTTGTGGTGGTTCCAAAAATCTCACCTATTGAGGAATGTTGCTAGTGATTTCAGAAGGTGTTGTATCTTCGTCTTATTGAATTTCGTCAAGATCTACCGCCCTCCCATGATTTTATTGAACTTATGAGACGTTCTCAAAGAATTCTAGCTTACCTATGCTAACAACAATTTTGTTTTCATAGGTGGGAAGTAGAAATAGTAACCATCGTTTCCTTTGGGGTATCCTATGAAGGATACTCTTAACAGATCTTTTGTTCGAGTTTGTAAGGCGTATCTGTCTTCACAACGAGCCTCAAATCACCAGACTCTTAGTAAGACAAGTTTGGAACTTTTTCCATTCCACCGGGACATTTGGTGTCTTATCTACTTCTTTGTTGGAACCATTTTGGAGAATGCGTGGTGGCAGGACTCTAGAGCATAATCCCTAAAAGATCATAGGCTGAGTTGTAAGATTCATCATTGATCGCACCATATCTAGGTCAAGTACGGTTTTCTCCTCTCAGGACACTCCATTATGTTAGTGGTGTGTATGGAGGAGTAAGCCTGTCTTGAACAATTCCATTAGCTTTAGATTTAATCTTTAAAACTCTTGGCCTTATGTATTCGCCACCACGATCTGATCGTATTGCCTTATATGGTCTTCCGATGTTGATTTTCAACTTCATTTTAAACACTTTGAACGTTTCAAATACCTAAGTTTATGTTTAAGAAGATAAACATAACCAGTAACGACTATATATCATCTGTGATATGTAATGTATTGCTAGCACCTTTGTCTTGACACATGGTCTAGTGGACCACATACAGTCAGTATGTATATTCGCATGAAGATCTTTTGCCCTTTCGTTACTTGAGAGATTGGTTTCTTTGTCATCTTGCCAGATATTAACAAGATTCGCATTTATCAAAGGTTTCATCATCCGTATGACTTTAACAGCCGTCTTGTTGCGTGATTTAATTACGTTTCTTGTTTATATGAGCAAGTCGACAGTGCCATAGATAAGTGGAGTCAAGTTATACTTGACTCTTTTATGCTATATTATAATATAGTATAATCATTTGGTACAAGATCATGCAAATATCACTTTAATAAATACATTACGTGAACAACATTAAATAAAAGAACACCATTCTTTGAATGAAATTCCACAATCCAGTAAAACATTTGATCATATCATTGTCTACTCAACGAAGAAATGAAACTACACCTCTAGTTTTGTAGGTGCATAATGACAAAATTGTCTAAAAAAATCACCCAGGCCATTAGGTATAAACTAAGGTCAAACTTACCGATTGCTACTTTGAGTCTTGTGCCCTAACCATTGCCCAAGTTACAAGTAAGAGCTCTTTGTTTAGCTTCCTTTTCAATCCTTAATTCCCTGTTTTGTAATAATATGTTAGTACCACACCAGTGTCATAAACCATGTGTTTTTATTAGAAAAGAAAATAATTTCGATTGTTGATGAATACTCCGAAGAACTGGCAGAGCCAACTTGCTTCCTCTTCTTCTGCAACTCAGCAAGATACACAGGACAGATTCCTTTTCAATGTCCTACCTCCTTACAGTGGTGGCAGGCATCATCTTTAGCTGGGCGCTCCTTAGCAGCAGCTAGAGTTGTGGGGCTTGGGGATATAAACCTTTTATCCTTTCCTTTGCCATTACCATTATTCTTGCCTTTTGCATTTTAAGCGATTTCTTATTGGCCTGTCGGATATTAACACTTTTAATCATCTATTACTTGTGGTGTTTCAGCCCATTCTTAGGTAAACCCTTCTCATACTCAATAAGTTAGAATGAATTTCACATATTGTCTTCCCATGTTATGCATATTGTATTTTATTACATTAATTCACAAAAATCTTTAGTATGGCCATTAAGCGATTAAGCCTACTAGATATACCTGTTGGGAATTAGCATTTACCCAAGCCGTTCCAGTTGCTCCACAATATCCTTTCATCTTAAGGCATAGTCAGCAAATGATTTACCTCACTCTTGTTTGCAGCATGAAAGATTGGTTTAAGTCAAACTTCTCATACTCCAGCTTGTTTCTCAAACATAGATTTAAGCTCCTGAATCATGTCATACGGATTAGTGCAAATTCAAAATGTCTATGTATGTTCAGAGTCCATACCCCAACGATAGGACAAGCAATCTCTGTTATGAGATCATATAGAGCTGTCATCTGAGCCACAATGTTTAGGTTCAGCGCCAGCCTCAGGAGCAGGAGTAAAGGCTGTTCAATGACATGCATTTTTCTTCTCGACTCTCAGACTAACTTAGTCTAGCAAACTAGTCATTGAAGTTATTACAGAAAGTTTTTCTTTTTTCTAACTTCGACCTGAAAATGTTCGAATGGTTTTTTTTTGATCTTGTAGTGCATCTACCAATACATAAAAGTATCAAGAATTAGTATTTTCGATTAATACTCCTTGAGAAAATTAATACACATGTTTAATGAAATAAACAATTAATTGCCTAAGGTTTAGGACCAACTTGGACATACCCCACCATTCAGGTGATCTGCTAGTGATGGTGTCATTCAAAGGTAATCATACGATTGATAATTCAAATTTTGCAATTCCTAAACCATATGACTTACTTTATTTCAATAATGTCTAGTAAGCTTGTTTTCATCCCATCTTTGCCGCGTGTTAACAGGTCTAACCACAACAATACGTTAAGTTGTCCAATTTTTATAACAGTAAATTTAGGAACCAACTCACCCGTCTCACGGACACAAAAGCGTATAATTACCTTGTATATTGCAATCTACATGCGTCTCACGCTAGGTAAAGAGCAGTCTACAAGTGTCTTTATAAATTGGATGGCAAAAACTTAGTTGGAATAAGGGTATTTTTTATTTGACGTGTCAAAATATGTTCGAAGATGATGCTACATCTTCGTTAACATTAATTTTATAAAACTTTTACTCAATTAGTTATTTATTACGGTATTCGTATATTATCTGGTATCTTATAATAAATGTGATACCATTAAAAATTGACGGATTCAACGTGTGTATAATGTATAGATTTTTTGTTTTAAGCGATCGGGTAAAGATTGAGATTGATTAAAATACATTCAAAACCCTAGACATTGCGGGAACTTCCTACAATAGTATACAAGGTAAGGAAACTACAAAGTAGTCAGGTATAAGGGTAATGGTATCTACATGACCGAAGTCTTGAGGAGTCTGCCCCGAACTCTTATCCTTGCAACTTTATGTACTTTTGAAATTACGTCATGATAAAATTAAAACTTTTAATGTAAAACACATTATGAACTTAAATTGCTTGTCTATCAATGGAAGATTTTTTACGTCCGGATGTAAGCCGGATCCATTTTTGACTTTTTGCTAATATTTAGTCCATGTTTAAATCTTTATGCGATCAATCATTAGTCATGTTTTTTTTTGTTTTCAGAAAAATCTTTTTTTTTTTTCTCACCAATGTCAAGAACTTTAAAATAAAAACTAATACACATCAACTAAACTAAATAACATTTATTTAAACACATTAACAATATTTAAGGCATGCAATCATTAATTTTGATCATGATTATTAATAATAAAACATGCAGTTATTCATATAAGGCTCCTTCGTCCTTAATTCAGGCCACATACATCGTAACAATCGATTGCGGTAAGCCTTCTTTTTAAATAAGATAACACATAGCACAATAATACATTTTAATTATTTTAGGCCCCATTTCATATCATAAATATAGGGTCTTCCGAATTCTTAAATCAAGGGATCTTAACCAGTTAGGAAAATTATTTAAAGTTATGTGTATCTTTTAATTTATTTGAAACAATTCTTTTTATACAATTAAATAACAAGATTTAATATTATATCTATCCATGATAAATTTGCATGTTCTATCATGGATCCTTATTAACAATTAACTAAAAAACTGAAAAAATGAACAATTAAGATATCAATGTTTTTATATTAAAGTTGCATACAAACCTAAATCTCGTCTCTAATTATTTTATTAACTTCAAGATCAATCTTTGTATCAAAAAAATCGTACACAACGGTGGCATTGAAATTAATATGATACTCTAATTTTGTCCAACTTACTTTCTGGTAATTAAAGATTCTAACACGGGCTCTGATACCAGTTGGGTTTTATAATCTTAATTCAACAATTATATTATACGAGGTAGCATGCGGATTAAATGTCTCGTGTTTTGTAGAATGACAATTATTACATACGATAGAAACATGTACCTTTTAGCACGAATCGAATATCAACGTGATAGGTAACCGTAAACACCGTTTCGTCTTTTATTCGCTGTGCGTAACATACAACGCGTAAACCACTAGAATCAATGGTATGGATTCCTCTATGCTTCCACGCACTATACGTTTGTAGACAAACGACGAGTATGACTAGTTTACTAGTAGGTTGTGTAACAAACGATCTTTATTCGTCTCTTGAATCTATCAACTTACGATTACTAGAATCACCAAATTGGGATATATTCGAAAAACCAAACAAAAAGTAAAAGTCGTTGGTTGTTGTTGTCAATTGGTGGCAGCTAAACAAAGATCAAAACAATTTCTTTTTTTTTTGATGCGGTTGACTAAGAGAGATATGGGACGATTTTGTTTTAGGTTCTTTTTCATGTATCACAATAATGAAAGTATAAAACATATATTTATATCATTAGTCTTTTAATCCTTGTGGGATAATAACTCTTATTCTATCGACTATGAGTAGAATTAAAATACAAGTCGAACACATGTTTCTTTAGTTATTACTGTATTAGTCCTCTCGTTTAACTCCATTTAAACGTCGTAACTATTTATTAATACTTGTTAACATTTTAACGATTCGTTCGTTATTACATTTAATTTATTTCATTTATAAATTTACTCGTCATGTTTCACATATAACGTGTGCGCTCCCCTTAGGCTCGAGAATATTTCCGGACATATATTAATCATATATGGTCATAATCCAACAGTATATATGCACACTTTTTTTTAAGAGCAAATATAGTCAGGTATATATGTTGGCACGTATATCGCATCTGTCGGTCTTTATGTTTAGCCGCGTCTAAGTCATTTTAGTTTTGCGTCTATGTGTCAAAATTGGTCACTCTTAACATATATGATACGAGTTTAATTATGAATATATGTATTTTCTATTTTTTAAAAACTTTTTTTAATACATCATTAGCAAATCCTAGTTGATAGTTGTAAATCACCTAGAAATTTTCTAGTGATTTTTTTAGTGCTTGAAAAACATATTTATAAGAAGGTTCTAGCAATTTTTAAACATATATTCACATACACACATAAACTTAAGGATATATTCATATAAAATTTGTATTTTATTTTATTTTTTAAATAAGTCACTAGGAAATCCTACGGAAGCTGGTTTAGTATTTCCTATAAATTTTTCCGACGGTATTTTTATGTATAGTAAAAAGTGGAGTTAGATTCCTTTTGCTACTGTTTTCCGTACGGTATTGAAAATCTGTCACTAATGGTTGTAGACAAAAATCCGTGAGAATGTGTCAAAATTCCGTTAATAAGTGGCCACAGAAATTCCCCCTAGGAATATTCCTAAGTGTTGATCTGATGATCTTGTAGTGAATAATTATGCGGCTGGGTATATTTTATACAAATTTTGTTTGTCTCAGTTTACCAACTTTAAACCATATGGGCTAGTTCAGATGCTCCACCAAGGGTAATCTTAGGAAGGTTGTTACCATTTGCGTAGTGTCTTGGGTTCAAGCTCGCCGTGGGGGTTTTCCTTCAGAAGCGCCAATAGGAGTGGGTGTTTTATCCCCTAAGGCGAAGGTTCGAAGTCTTGGCATTCTGCCCATATTGAATGTCACTGTGAGCATCGTTTCACTTTCAATAAACTTGCCGTTCTAAATAAAAAAGTTACACTTAAAAAGCGACACAAATGATTTGAACAAGGTCACTAACGTAAATAACCTTTATACACAAAGCGTGGTCAGTAAAGACTCAACTTTAGTCACACAATAAATCTGAAAATTATAATCTTTTCCTTCACTTTTTAACAAGTGTCACCAATACCTTTTTCTTAACAACAATTTTTATTAAAGACAAAATACAATGACACTAGTTGTAAATAATACAAGTTACAAAGAATTTATTCAACATTTTTTTGATCTAAAATCCAAACATTACCAATTATGTTCAAGTCTTTTTCCGATGGGATTATTCCAAGAGTGAGACAGACTTGTTTTCTTCAGCTAGGGTGTCTTCCTCGGTTGGCTTCCAAATCAAAACAAACATCGATTTCTATTATCTCCACTTTTTACACAAGTAGTTTTTGATCACGCTTCAAAACAAGTTTTAATTGTTATCCAATAACAACGAGTCACTCGGATGTTAATATTTTTTTAAACTTGTTATCCAGTGTCACCATTTTCCTTGACTTAGTCACACCGGCTATTGTCACTTAATGCCACTTTCTTGTAGTTAATTATGAAGCGTGGATTATAATTCTATAGATTTATAAATGCCTTTACGAAAACCCACTGATGATAAAATGTTCACTTTTATTTTTCTGTGCGAACGAATTCGATCGTGTTCCAAAACCTGGACCATATTCCATGTGACCTTCTAAACAAACTTCTAGCTATGTTCCATCGTTGTATGCGCCTTTATATATAAACAAAATTGAAACATAAATGTTGTTTACATATATGGATATATGTCAAATTGCATCTACTTTTTTGGTCCAGCTCATTTATAAGTAGTACTACGTAATACCTAAAAACAGCTCATTTGTAAGTAACGTATATCAACCTAAACCTATAAATGGAAATAATTACATGTTGAACTCGTGTCAGTTACTCCTCTCGTCACCCACCAAACGGAATAAACGTACTCTTGCCCTCTAAAATCAGTATCTTCTCATGGAGGCTTTATGAATTAAAGAATCCTTACACGTACGTGTCAACCTTGATCATCGTGGTATCAACTTAGATTATGTAATATGGCCGGTTTGCAACAAGGATACTGAAATGGAAGATTGAGCATCACACCCTTATCCTTTTTGGGTTCGCAGTCGTCTGATGTAAGGAATGTTAGCTTAATAAGGCTTATTGGCGAATAGTATAAGCCCGTTGTTTATCTTGTTTAGGCATTAGGGTTTTCCTTTATAAACCGTTGTATGCTTGTCAGTTTTAGTGAATGTGAAAATACAATTTTTTCGGATTCCCTCTTGTTCCTAGAAAAAGGACATTCTCAAGTGGTGGAATTACCAACCACATCCATCTCGTACATAGATGAGGAATTTAACAAATCATGTAAACTCTACCAGGGGCGGAGCCAGAAAGTTTGGCTCAAGGAGGCACACTTTGATATTTTTTAATAACTACACTACAAAATGATTCTTAAGAGGGGCAAATTACGAAAAAAATCGGATATTTTCGAAAATTTACACTACAATTTTTTTCGCTAGGGGGGCACTTGCCCCTTGGGCCCTCCTTTGTCTCCGCCCATGAACTCTACCCTTTGGTTTCTTTGGAGTTTGAGAAACGACTTGATTGTTGTCGTATTTATTTACCAGTCCACTATTATAATCCAGGCCCCATACTATACTTTATTTCATAAATATTAATAAACTGACCCACAAGGATGTTATCTTCAACAACCTAAATCTTATGTCATTTATATGGATTTCAAGTAGGCATGGAAAATCACTTAAGGAAAAACTTGATTTCATAAATCTTAATAAACTGACCCCCAGAAGGATGTTATCTTCAACAACATAAATCTTTCGTCATTTACATGGATTTCAAGTAGGCATGGGAAATCACTTTTCAATTGGACGGAGTGGTATATATAGTGACCGGTGTAACGCGATTCGTCGCTTCTTGTAAATCTTGTATTTGTTATCTAGCTTCTTGCTATCTTTTCATGCAACAGCCGTTGAAAAAAGGAAATTAATTACAAAATTGTCTTTAACTTATTGCTTAAATTTGCAGTTTTGATTAATTAATTAGTTACATACTTGACTATTGTTTTTTGTAAGCTTGAGCTCAATAGTTTATGCACAGTACTTGTAAAAGCCTTTTGAAATGGGATCAACTTATTACCTTATTTCTCTTTCAAAAAACTAACCACCTTTTTGAGTTAAACTTATCCACACAATATAAGCTGTAAATTAAAACTCCTCGAATAAGCTCAGCCAAACACCATCTTAATGAAAATATTCATTTATGTAACTGACTCAGCTTCTAACTTGAGACTGTCTTCATGTAAATAGCCAGGCAACTAACAAATATAGTAAGTCATTGGTATTGATTATGGGTTACATATTTTCCTGCTCAATGAGTGATTTTTTAACATCCAAAATGGCTTAATAACCAACTTTTTGATTTTGCCACTTTTTTTTTTTGGGTAAAGGGTTTCCCCGATAAATATATTACTCCAAAAAAGCGATTCAGTACAAAGGATGTTCATCGACACCAATTCGTTTTTCTCCCCAATGATTGAGTTTTTGAGTGATTATATGCGACTTACGTTAAAAACAGGTATATACATGTGTGAGTACAACTACGATAGCCATAAACGTTACATGCATACAGCTAGGGAAATTGTATGGACAAGGAATAGTCTTTAATGGCAAAACCTAACAAATTAATTTTCATGTCTATAAAAACCAGTGAGATATCTTTACATGAAACCCGTCTCAATAGTATCTTTCTCTCTATTCAACCTAAAATTCTTATAATTTTGATCTAATAAGTTGAAAATGAAACATACAACATGCGTGACACTTATTGTAATGCTGATGTTCTTGTTCCAGGCTGCGATTACATGCAATGCTCTCACCGTGGAGAGTGCTACGAAACTTAAGGTTCTTGCGGACAAGTATAACGTTACATCCATTGTGGTGTTTGGTGATTCAAGTGTCGATCCTGGTAATAATAATAATCTTCCGGACACATGGCATAAAGGAAACTTCTTGCCTTATGGAAACGATTTCGTTCATTCCATACCCACGGGGAGGTTCACTAATGGGAAACTCGTTACTGATTATATTGGTAATTTTTTTTGTATATATTTGATCTTGCATGAAAACTTGTCTGACAAGTCATATTACTTATTCAACATGCATTGATATTGATACTTAAAGTTACCTTGTACTGCAAGTTTTGTAACGTAGATCATGAATTCATGAATGCAGCTGGTGCTTTAGGATACACAACCGAAATCAAAGCCTATCTGGACCCAAGCCTGAAGGAAGAAGACCTGGTGCATGGTGTTAGTTTTGCATCGGGTGGATCTGGTTATGATGATTTCACAGCAGATAATATCACTGTAAGTGCCATACTTAGACATTTAACCTAATATAAATCTCCGTGAACCGAAAAATAATCAAAGTCATTTATTTATTATCTTTTTGTTTTGTTAATGTAGAATGTTATATCTCTAAACAAGCAACTGGAGTACTTTAAGGAGTACAAGAATCGTTTAGTAAAGCTCGTTGGAGAAGAGCAAGCTCATAACATTGTGGATAATGCAGTTTTCGTGTTGAGCATGGGTACAAATGACTTCTTACAAAATTACTACATTGATCCTACTCGACCGGGCATGTTTACCATCAACCAGTATCAACGTTACTTGATCAATTCCATGGGAGATTATCTTAAGGTAAATCATGATTCTTCGACCATTTGTATGGAGTAATTTTATTATGGGTGAAAGCTAAAAACACATAACTTGTTTGTTGAAAATGATTGAAATACGTAACAAATTAAACTTTATTAGTAATTACTAAAGTCACTAAAATACTTTCAATTTTTTTTCAATTTCGCTAATATGACCGATTTAACCGGTTATCTCCAAGTTATTTGACTAAAATACCTTGTGTTCTTACTCTTTGAATTTGTTCTTCTCACTGTACATTTATTTTTTGGTTTAAAATTCACCACTACCTCCTTCCTTTTTTATTTGTTCTTGATTTACTTTTATTTCCTAGAAAATCATATCTTCAATACTTCTACTCTTTACTCGGATTTGAAACTAAACTCAATCATTTCAAAATTTTATACAAATCTCCAAGTATCAAAAACACTACCCCTTTTTTTTTAATTCTTTTGGTAAAAGGTTTTTACACTCGGTGAAAATATATATTACTAAAAAATTTGGGGGGGGGGGGGGGGGGGGGTGGGGGGGGGGGGGGGGGGGGGGGGGGGGGGGGGGGGGGGGGGGGGGGGGGGGGGGGGGGGGGGGGGGGGGGGGGGGGGGGGGGGGGGGGGGGGGGGTGCCTTATTTTATCTTGCATCTATAGAACTAACCTAATGCTTGGAATGTCCATTGCTATACTGCTTATAATAAGTCATATATTTCTTTAATTATTAATTTTGTGACAATTATAGAAAATGCATTCGTTGGGAGTGAGAAGACTGGCGGTTGTTGGGATGGAACCATTTGGATGCATGCCTTTGATAAGGACATTAAAGGACAGTGTTTAATTGGCAAACGAAGAGAGTGAACAATGTGTCTCATCTCCTTCAACCATAAGTTAAAAGCAAAGATCTTCACTCAGGCAACAATTAGGGATAAAAACTGGTTTTGTCGACATTTATGGTGTCATTCGAAACATCTTACGACACCCATCAAAATATGGTTAGTACTCTTGTTACCTCTTCAGTTTTGCTTATATTTTCTAGCGCGGTCTACGATGGTTTCATGAACTGAAATAAAGACTACAACTCAAATACAGCAATGATGACTAGCGAAAGCAAGGAAACAGTTTGCGAAACAATTAGACTGCAAATTAACTAATACTAAAATGTATAAACTAAAGAAATGGCTCTAGCTAGCTTATAGTGCCAATATGGTTTCATGTGTAGGATACAGAAACACATAAACTACAGGAAACATACATAACGAGGAAGGATAAGTGACATAAAAATGTGTCACTAAATTTGAAAGTCTGGATAAAAGCTTTAAAGTTTGAGTTTTAAACAAATTGTGTCACAAGAGGTAAAACACTATCCCAACACTTTTTTGTGTAACTGTATATAAGTTTTTTCTACTCCTCATTTCTTACTTGTGACATTTCTATATTATTGACATGCTTTTACTTTTAGTGACACTGTATGATTGTGTCGCCAAACATCAATTTTTTTGATAGCGGCTCTAAGGAATAATACAATTATGGATAAGATAGATGAATCATGAAGAGAAAACAATTGAGTTCTAATCAGATCAAATACCCTTTATAAATAACTAGAAAAAGGCCTTTACCTATAGCAAAATCTCTAGGAAATCCGTCACAAAAGGCCTTTAGTGACGAATTTCCGACGGATAAAATCCCTAACGCTAGTGATAAAACTTTCCGACGGATTTTTTATCTTTCTGACGGATATTTTCCCTAGGAAATCATTCATAATTGATCCAAACCTAATGACAAAAATTCGTAGGAAATAGTTACTAATATGGCGACGAATTTCCTAATGAATATGGTATGGAATTTTAGTGAGGGAAATTGTTTCCTAGCGATTTCCAACCAAATTTCACTTGGATTCCTTAGTCTATTGAATAAGATAGTTACGTGTTGTTTTATGATCCAGTCTATTGATTATTGTTACATATAGTACCTCAAGAATTGTTTTTTCTAAAATTAACTGTGGTAGGTTTCAAAGAGACCAAAAAGGGATTTTGGGATCCGAATACAGAAATTCGGGTACGTCGTTTAAAGGAATGAGCATGTGCGCAGAACATACAAGATAATCATACTGGGACGCCGTTCATTTCACAGAAAGCATGTATTATGTCATCGCAAATGAGGCTGTTAAATCTATCATCGTGCAAGTCTTAGATATGCAATAGACATGCGACCAATACATGTTTTACTGTCGCCATTTTAGTACCGCCTATTGTCTTGGTTCCTTTCACTTTGTCAAACAAAGTTCATCATTGTGGAAGAAGTTTTATCTAAGGATCTTGAAGTGAACATTTATAATGTTGCGTTGTATTTATCGGATTTAGTATTCTTTGCTTGTTGGGATGAAATAAATATTTTTCGTGTCAATTCATGTTAATTAATATCTTCAACTTTGTTAAATGAAATGCTATAGCATGCATGATTAATCTTGGGTGGTAAACGAATCGAACGAACATGAATGGAGTCTTGTTTGAATGGAGTCTTGTTCGTGTCCGTTTGTTTAAGTTTAGTTGGAAAAATAAACATACACGAACACTTAAACGGATGAAATTCTTGTTTATGTTCGTTCGTAAAAAAAATAAAATTATTCATGTTCGTTTATTTTCGTTCATTAAGATATTAAATGAACATAAACAGACGAAATAAAGTTGTCGAAGTTTGCCTATTTTTAGTGGGCTTGGACATTGTTTAGTTGATTTATAATCTTTCATGCCCAAGACCAATTCATGCAAACACTATAGTTATTGTCGTCACTATTTTAGCAACTTCTTTTAAGCAAATAAACATACATAAACGAACATATAACCGGACGTTCACGAACGAAAATAAAAAGCCAGGCTCTTGTTCAATAGTTCGTCATCACTAATAAACAAACATAAAATTTTATTTCATTGATCATTCACTTATAAATAAACGACTATAAACAAACTTTTAACTGAACGATTCATTAAATGTTCGTCTCGTTTACGACCCTAATTAATCTATTAGATGATGGTGAATTATTGGTTTTGATCTACATCATTACACGACTATGATCGAAAACTTTTTGTACCTTATATTTATGATAGATCGACAACTACTGACAGACGACTAAACGAGATCATGATAAGGAACAATTGGGATTTTTACATGGGATAGTTTAGTGGGCCTGGACATAGTTTAGTTGATTTATAATCTTTCATGCCCAAGACCAATTCATGCAAACACTATAGTTATTGTCGTCACTATTTTAGCAACTTCTTTCGGATCGGCAAGAAAGATTAATTACATTGAAAGCTATTTAGAAACCAACAGTTTTAACTCGCCCGGTAGCTACTATTTTTCATTGACCTCCCAATTTATAGTATTTGTCAGTAACTCCTCAAAACTCTTTAATATTTTTTAGTTTTTATTTTGTCACTTAACACTAGAATAATTATCATTTAGTGACCTAAAACATAGTCCTCAAAATTTTTTGTCACTAGAATGAAAGAAAACTAAAAAATCCTCTCGTCAGAATTAGTGACCATCCATCACCAACTTTAATACTGACTTCCCATCCGAAATTCACTCTGGCGAGTGGCGATATAGTATTGATTATCGACAACCTGTTTTGTAGTGGCATTTGCGATCAATATGTTG
>BQNB010089687.1:0-27344 GCA_026074375.1 Tanacetum coccineum
TGGTATATTGTAGGAATACAACTAAAGGCAATTTTTTCGTTCAACATTTGGTAAAGACTAACCCCAAATACATGCGTAAGTCACGTTTAGAACCTATAAATCCTTTTCAGTGGATAATTGGCTTTAAAGCTCTTGCATTTGCAAAATGTGTTGTGCCCATTTTGCCACTGCACATGAAATTGATGTGAGTTACATCTTTATAATTACTTTAAACAAAAAATATAACATTGGAATGACAGTATACCTAATTCGTCTCCCCGCCTCTTCAAGGATGTGGCTGTGTTGGTTTCCTACATCATGACACCATTGCACATTAAACACTTTCTCAATAAGATGCATAAAAGATAAACATAAAAAACTATTCAAACATGTTCGCTTTATGAATGACTATTGATGGTAGGTTACTTTGAAGAGGCTGCTAAAAATTAATGTACTGTTATGTAAAATCTAGATAAGTATATATATGCAATTGCACATTAGAGATAAACATGCACGAGACATAACAATTAAGCTCTAAAGTTACAACTATATTTTACTAAATTTTTTTTGAAGCTAAACTATCACAAATGCTATTATAGCTTCATAAAAGCCACATATGTTGCCGAAACATAATACTGTCTGTATGGATTTTACAGATTTGTTGGACAAAATATCATGGATGTTTTGATTAAAAGGCCATTATTGCATAGTGAGATGAAGGGTAGTACACAACATGTCCAAAACAGGACATGACTTGAAACGATTTATACCAAGTTATAGGCATTACCAATTACCAATATGAAAACAACATCCAATAGTTTTAACGTTTTCTGTTTGCTGGTATTTTTTAACTTAGCACCTAAGAAAATACAATGTGATCATTACATTCACATAATTTATGTGTGCACTCATATATATGATTTCAATTATGGGACCATCCATGATTAGAATTCCTATGTTGATACAAACTATAGTTAGTTAGTATGCATTAAAGCTCTTAATGTATATCACTCCCACTTGTTTTATTCACCTTTAAGCCGCTAAGGCAAATAGGACGAATGAAGGCAAGCAAACTCCGGCTCACTTTCGGCTTGGATCACTTCTGGCTCGCGTTCCTACCTAAAATCACAACAACAATAAGAAATTAAGTAAATAGTTAGTTAGAACCTTAGCAATATTTAACCGGAAAAATACAATTACAGGCAATGTATCAACAACTCAGATTGGCTTATGATGTAAGTCGAGTCTTATGAGTTCAAAATCGACATAACAACATAAAAATATCATAATTCATTTCACCAAACTAAAAACCAATCTAAAAAAATCATTTTCATAATAAAATGTTCATAAAAGATTATAACTCATTTCACCGAACTAACAATAACAATTATTTTCATAAAAAAATGTTCAATCTTAAAAAAGATCTAGTTTTTTTTTCCCGAATATACATAACCACTAAACCAAAACCCCTAATTTTTTACATAAATCTGATAGCACAACATGAAAAGTTAAAAAAACCCTAAATTTTTAAGAAAGATTTTAAAAGAAATCACTTACAAAATTTAATAAGTAGTTTGCTCGACATGCTTGAATCGAAGAAGAAGAGCCCACTTTCATATTTAATTTAGGCTTTCATTTGCTCCTTCTGGAATGTTTTAGTATGGGTTTTGAGAGAGAGAGAGAGGCAAAGAAAGTGGGTGAGATGTGTGTGTTTTTTTGGCTATGTGATAACCGGTATGTGTTTGGGTGGACACGTTATCTACACGTGGAAGATCGGGGCGGGACAATGAAGATGAGACGGGGCAAAACCGGGTCGGGCTCTCTCATTTAATGTAGATCAATGCATTTATGAGGTTGCCTCGGGGCAACGATCTTAACGGTTAATATATATGTATAATTGTAGAACCTTCTAACCATAATTTCAAAAGGCAAAAAAAGATAAACTACGATAATTAGAAGAAAAAAAAAGGTGACAAAACCGAAAGCCATACATTTCTACACTTTCTTCAGTGCAAAAAAAACCTCAAACTGCCGTACAACTCAATATGCACAAGACACGAGTCAATACAGCTTTATCACTCTAGCCTTTACACAGGTAGCTACCTTAAAAAAAACCCTAAAACGAACCCTAAAAATATTTATCATCATCATCATCATCATCATCGTCATGACGTCATCATCTTCGTCTCCACGTCAGCATTTTCCGGCAACCACACACGGCAGCAATCCTTGTTTTCACGTTTTCAAAATCCGAAAACCGACACGGTATCGTAATCCCGCCAGCATGATCATGGCCATACTCTTCTTCAGCTTCCCTTAACAACTGTCCAAATAAAGGATGGTTTATATAAAGCACAGGAACCAATACCCTTTTAAAATCACCATCTTTTTGACCCACATAAACCGCCATTTTTCCTTTTGGAACCGAGTTTTCGAGCACCTGTTTTTGGACTAAACCTGGCTTTTTTGAGCATATGGATATAGCTTTTGTTTTAAGCTTGCAACCCCAGTTTAAAAACTTTGTTATGGATGTTTGTGATTTGTCTAAACGACTGTAACCTGCCGGAGATTGGTTTTTCCGGCAGACTCGCCGGAAAAGTGAATTTACTCTAGTTTTTATAAAGAACCCTCTAAACTTCATCTTTTTCCAAGAAAATGAAAACCCCAGATCAGATTTTTGATTCTAAGAAATGGGTATTTGTTAGTTTTTTATAAGGATTAGTATAGGTTAAGGGTGTGTGATAGACATGGCTTGTGCATAAAGTTGTTGTACCTTATGCTTTGACGATTCTGATGAGGGTTCTTATTTTGTTACAAGCCTGATGGCATGGTGATATATGAGAGAGTTTGGGAAATGTATTTGGGAGTAGGTGATTAATTGTGAAGAAGAAATGGAGTGTGAAATATATATATATATATATAGAAAGAGTATAGCTCACACGCACTAGAAACACGTTAAGTGTGTGTCAAAGAATAGAAGTCGGACTAAAGTAACAAAGGGAGCTGGTCATGGGTGGAATAAGAAAAAAAAAACTGAAAAAGTCTAAAGTGGAATTTGTCCGCTGGATTGGCCGCGTGTAAGTTTCTCATTTGATGTTTCACCCATGCTTTTTATCGACAAAATTATTTAATTTTATCCTAAAATATTTTCACTTTTTAACTTTTAGACTTTATAACGAGTATAACTTTAACCAGAAAATAATTTTAAACTAAAGGTGTGTTTAGCAAAAATATATTAGCATTGAGCAGTAAAAGTAAGTAATAGTAAAGAGCAACAATAAGCACTAACAGTTTTTTTTAGAAAAACGTTTAATAACATAGTTGTAGGTTTAATCTTATAAAGATTTAGTTTCAGAAATCAATTATAGCAGTATTAATGACTCTAACAAAAGACTTCTCTTTCAAAACTCAATTTTGTAGGTGTGATGATCAACCGTTCAGTAGGAATAGCCATGAATGCGGTTATGCAGTTACAATAACATAATGGCAAATTAGAGAACCATCAATGCGCAAGAAGATCAAGAGTCTCGCCAGTTACAACACTAATGAATAACCATCTCAACTCATAACCTCCTAATCGATCACACCACCTAATTGATTTTAAACCCGCACAACAAAAAACGCGGATTCAAATTCCAGATGTTGCAGGTATGAATTTATTGACAAAGCTGGAAAAAAAGATTACATGCAACAAGTTGTACTTAAATCGAATCAGTTATGTAAGTTTGTTAACCCTTATTAAGTTTTCTATTTTAAGTGTTCTTATATATAAGGTTTTTTATCTCAATTTTGTAAATGAGGGGAAATTGGATTCAAATGGTGGATTGGTTTCAGAATTTTATTTGTGTCAATATTTAATATGTAAAGGTTTATGTTATGAATTATGTGAATTTTATTTGGTTTCAGAATTTTATTTGGTGTAGGAGTTTTAGGTGTAGGTCGTTGTGGTCGGCTTATGCGAGAAGCATTAAAAGATGCAGATTCTGATGTCGGGTCAATGTGGAAAAACCCAAATAATAATGACAATGAAGAAGATGATGAACAAATACCCAAGTTTTGAACGAAGCATCCAACAAATACTCAAGTTTAATAGGTGGGTCTGCTTTGATATGTAAAATAGTTGAAGAAAATGGAATTCAATCAAAAGGGTCAAATATTTTGGTCTTTCAGTCTTCATTGCTTGCTTCCAACATCACCCCTACTTTCATTGTTTCTGTAAGTTAAAATACTTTCTTTTTAAAAATATATATTCATTTTTAGCGTTCTTAAAGTTAGGTTTGAATGGTTTGGTAGATGTGATTGTAAATATGGTGTTCTTCATGATATTCTTTAATGTTGTTTTTGATGAACTAATTTGTATTTTATTTCTGTGGTCTAATATATAGTTACTCGAATATATATACATGTCTCACTTGTTTCTTCACGGAGAGATATCTCGGATCATCCTCTTAGCTCATTCGTGGATGAATGTGGTAGACATTATGGGTTCAACGAGAAAATTACGGGTAAAGAAATAGGGAACTACTTTGTTCTAGCTACATTTTTCCCTTCCTACAAGGTTAGTGATTTTATGCCAAATAATTTGTAAGACGTTTGTTGCTGGATATAAACATATACTTTGATCTGATTACTTGGAAACCAACCTTTCTAGGTTAAGAACAATCATCAATCGCTTAAAAAATTTGAGTGATGATAATTATTTACGATAATGGGTTGTTAAGCACCATGCCAACGCCACATCAGAGTAAGAGTCATTATGGTCAAAAGATACCGACATGCTAGCTGCCATATCACTATATTGACGGGTTATTAGTTCATATCACCTTATATAGAAAAATACTACTCTTATTTTAAAATAACATTAATTTTCATCTAAATTATTTTCTCCCAGGTTTCAAAAAATGGTGTTCGATTGTCTTCGGCCCTCTCATCTGCAATGGGCTATCCAGGTTCTGGCAGGACAGTTTTCGTTTATCCTGTCAACCATGGGAATAACCCAATACACAACTCATCAGTTAGTTTCATTTCAATATACAGCTGCAAAGACCTACATTTATCCTTGGTTTCTGCAAAGAACTCAATAAGCACTAGAACTAACAGAACATCGCACACTGATTTTCCAATTGATCACAATGGTCACACTAGAAATGGAAATATTTCGTCGCCAAAGACACCATCTATATCTCGGTCAAAATTTAGTTCAAGTATTTTTTTTTCTAGGGAAATACATGAGCAATATCTCACAGCTACTAATGATGCTAAGGTATGGAAAGCGTAACTGTGCTAAACAGGTTTAACTTTCAAAGAAATTCCAGTTCTATATTTGTTGCCGATATAATTTTGATTTCAGTATTAACCATCAGATTAGAGTTGCCTGTGAGGATGGGTTAATGGGTTAAAACCCAAATGAGTTAAAAAGGATCAGGTCAAGTTAGGTCAACCTCATATTTATGTCCAATTTTTGACCCATTTAACCTATGCATGGTTTTTTTTGCCAAGTTTTTGCTTTTTCCTGACCCATTCACATGTAAGTGAGTCAAGATTGATACATCTTAAAACGTCAACAGTAAAAGACGGATCCATATCTTGATTAACCCTCAGCTACATCTTATTTATTACAGAACGAGTGGATAAGAAGCCTTTCTAACTTACTTTATACACTGAACTATAGGCTTTTCTGATTGCCGTTGCGCTGACGCGGTACATGCTTCTATTAGTTTTTAAACAGTAATACCATATTTTACCTCATCAAAACTTGTAGTCATGGGTAACAATTGCTTCAATATTTAGAAATACAAGTATAATGGGTGGTCACAATATGGCAGAAACCTTAGCTCATGGATCCTCCGCGAGCTTAGGATGCTCCCCAGGTAGCGTTTTCCCTCATCACTTTTGGTTACAGTAATATATATATTGAAGCATTATCAGATTAGCAATTTCAACTTTTTCATAAGGATGGCGTAGAGAATTTCCTTTATTAGGTAACGTTTTCTATTTGACATCTTAGAGATACAAACACAACTCGAATCAACCAATTTACAGGAAAGAGGGATGATTGACACTGAGTTCAGAGTGATTATTGCAATGCTTACAATTTTTGAAAGAATCTGTTACATATTCATTTCATGGTAAGTATTGTTGACGACTGATATATGCATTTTTTGGCTTGAAAATTTGACATGAATTTTTTTATGAACAATATATCTTAGGGTACCCATGTATGGTGAAATGAAATTGGCCATGATAATCTACTTATGGTATCCTAAAGCAAAGGTAATACACTGACCATATTTTATTGAACAGTGTAATCCATTTTTGCTTTCTTAGATATAAAAGTTTATGTGGTGTTTTATGGATAGGGTATGTATATAATACAATGTTTCTATAGGGAGGTTACCTGGGAGGTATGGATTCGGCAATGACAGAGCGAGGCCGCCGAGTTCTGAAGCATGATGGTGCGGCTGTATTGGGGAGAACATGTTGCTCCACCAACAAATGGTGACATGTATGCAGATGTCACACCGATAATGCTATGCTTCCAGGCTCAAGGTAGTTTAAGAAATTTCATTCCTGATTAACTTTAGTTAGAAATTTCGAACCATTACTTTTAAATGGGCCAATTTGGGTGCGTTTCATCTCAACTAAGGTAAATAAACTTTTCTAACTAAGAGGGGAATAGGTTGACGTCACTGTCTATTTTTAATGCATACAACCTCCTAATTTTTTACTTACATTTTATAGTTTTATTTTACATGTGGAACTTTTTTTAATGATATAAAAAAAATTGTTTAGGGTCAAAATCCCGTGTTTTGACTCATCGTAAAACAACCAAACAATATAGCTTCAGAAGGGTGTTTATGTCTACTGCAAAACAATTTAGGGATGCTTCGAAAGTTTAACTTCCTGATTTTGGACAATTAATTAATGGGTAATTATGGATGCTGCAAATTTAGCTTCCTGAATTTGGGGATGCTTGATAAGCAATACATGAGTTATGAGCTTCCTAAATTCCATATAGGTGTTGTAAGTTGGTTACAAACATTATTATTCAATTATATCTATTAGACATGTATGTTTTTAGGCTGTCAATATATTTTTATATGAGTGATTAAACAGTGAGTGCAGGTGAGATAACTATGAATCGGGAAGGCATACCGACATGCTGGCGATAGCTAACATGACTTGGGCTGAAACAATTATGTATGATTTGGTTAGGGTGTCCCATGAGTCATTTGGAAAAAAAAATGATTTTGTAGATCATGTTGTAAGCTACTGATGAATACATGTAATTATCATGTAATAGTATTATGATTTTTCACCTGAAAGGAAAAAGATTGAACGTACACCTGTATTATCATGTGATATAGATTATGCATTAGCTGCTTAATTAGATGAGCATTTTATTGATTTTCTATATATGCAAAAAAGTGTAGTGATGGTTAGAAGTAATACAGTTAGTATAATGTGCAATATTGATTAGGAAATTGGTGTTTTAGCCATTTTGTTGTTGGTTTTTTTATGTGTTATGCAGGGTGCAAAAGGAGTTTATCCATCCTATTAAGTCGGGTGACGATTTTAGAGTTGTGGAAATGTGACGCTTTGGTAGGTTTTAGTTTTTCAGGTTGCTTTATTGTAATTGCACATTTACACCAGTACATACTCAAGATGGTAAACAAACCATTATCTTATATTAATCTTCTTATCTTATATATATATAAAGATTCAGATAAGTAAAAGTTTAATAAGGATGTGAAAATAAGTCTAAAAGTCATTGTATGATGATTATTGCTATTCAAATTACACATGAGCTCCTAAGACATAACACTTAAATTGTACAACTCTTACATAACTTTAGTACAATTTATATGAAGTTGAAACCGTAAGAAATATAAAAGAGTGTAACAATCAAATTTTCTCACAGACTTAGCCTGGTGCAACGCACGGGTGTCGTCAAGCCTCGTTATAGTGTAAAAACAGCTTTTAAATGTCCAACGCTTCTAAATGCTACTTTAAGAATCGTGGGAAAATGAGCATTCTCAAAAAACAAATTAATCTATTTGATATATGTCAAACGAGCATTAAAAAGCACAACACTCAAAGCTCATCGCTTCTAAATACTCCGAACTAAACACACTTTAAGTTTAGTTATCATCTGTCAAAACGCTCCATAATCTCTTTCCATCTCACTTGCTCATCTCTCAACTACTCGTAGAATCAGGATCAAATTAAAAAATAAATGTGAAAATTCCATTTAGTCACTTTGGTTCATATTTTTATATGTATGAATATCTGTATATTTTTATTCAATACAAAAGGGTGATTTTTAAGGAAAATTTCTTCCTATGGATGATGACGGGAAGCTATTATCGAAGGTTGTTTCTACGTAAACGCGGATAGTGATAGTGAAATGGAAGTGGTGCTTGATGAACATGCAACTTTTATGACATCAACAGGTTTATAACGTGGTAGTGACAGTTGTTATGGCACCAATAGCTTGTGGGAACAATGAAAGGAGCCGAAACGGGATGATGACTCAAATGATGACTACGACCCTTATGATGATCATCTGTATGATAGTCATGATATGTCGAATAACCTTCTAACTATTTGTAATGAGTTTGATATCACGGTTCGTGGTCAGAACAAAGATTCATTTTGATGTTTGTTTAGTCAATTGTAATCTAGTTATAGTAGTATTCTCTTTTGGAGTAGTTATGCTTGTTGCTCATAGGTTTCAGTATGTAAAAGTAGTGGACCATAAGATTTCTGAGTGTCTGTGACTATTATAACGAATACAATATCACACAAAAAGTATTACTATTGCACTAAGCTCATGACACCGAAGCCTTAACCAAAGTTTAAGTTGTTACAAGTTTGCCTCGCTATGTGCTTTGTCATACACCTAAAGTAGCTCAAATGAAATGCGTCCGTCTCGACTAGTTTAGTTGTCAAGTGAGAGCTACCAACACATGGACGGGGAGTTCAATCCCAAATAGATCTATTCATAACATTCGCACTTACACAAAGTAGTTAACGATTCATGATAGTGGGTGGGGACTTCATGGCAACACGAAAACTTAGGCATTTTGTAAAAGTTTTATGTACTTGTATTCGTAAGTAAAAGCAAGCAATGTATTCTCACCCCAAGTATTTTAAAACAAGTAAAAAGTGAGGCTATGAAACTCATCTTAAGCAAATAAGTGATTCGGTAGTAGTACGAGTTCAAAAGAGGCAAAGTATCCTAACCGCAACCTAATTTAATAATAAGGCGCTTTAGGTTTCAAAAGTGTAATCCTTACATTCTGACTCAAAGTTTAAAGGGTCCAAAAGTGCTAAACAATACACGGATGTCAAAGTTAGAAATTTCTAGAAAGTTTTACCCAACTTGTTTTAGTCATAACTCTTTCAACACTTAACATTTTTAGTTGGTTCAAGTTGCTTAATTGAAGTCTAAGTCTTAGGTACAAAAAGTTCAAAAGGCTCACCTTCCTAATCTAATCGTAAGGGGCTTAAAAAATACGTATCATGTTCAGTATGCAAATCTAGACACTTTGTCTTGCATAAATTGTTTAAAATACTAATCGATTTCTTAAATTCATAAAATTGATAACGGAACTTCCTAAGACATAGTACTACGATGTGTGTAGAACCGTAGAGGGGGGTGAATACGATTTTTTTTACTTCTTCGAAGTTTATAAAACTTTAAGTCTTGTAAGAGCCGAGTGGTGTGTTATACTACTTTGCAAAGATAACAATAAGTAGATAGAGAGAAGAGAAGAGAGACACCACGATATATACTGGTTCAGGAAGGGGGGTTTAGTCCTTCCGTACGTCCAGTTGCGAATCCACGACACCGATACTATTCCTAGTATAATCCTTATGGTGGACTACAAACCGTATTACAATTTAACTCCGCCGACTTTCAACAAAGGTCAGCGCTCACATAGAAGAGTTACTACCTACGGTATTTCCGCCCTCGGAATCCACCCCTATGAACCCGTGATTCGACTTAACCTATAACTCTAGAAGCCTTCCCTTTGAAAGCTTAACAAACCCCAACTAGATCCTTAATAATCTAGGCTTGATCCTACGGATACAAGACTTTCCTTACAACACGATAATGAAAGATAGTTTGATTTAAGAATCAAGTCTTAACTTAGCCTAGAGACTTAATTCTAATAGAAAGGATATGAGAAAGAAGACCCTCGACAAAACACACAAGTATGGATTAGGTACTTGTGTGGCTCTCTTGCGGAGATGTGTTCACTTCAATAGAATGATAAGATGAGAAGATTATAACACTTTGATGTTTAGACTTAGAGGATTAGAGAAGAGAATAGAGAGGAAAGAATGTTTGCAAGAGGTGAGGAATACAAAGGCCAAGAGGTGGTATTTATAGGCCAAGAACCCAAAATGGGAAAATGTAATTCGCGTGTAGCGCGCTGGTCGTGCGTCAGTGCGTGCCTAGCGCGCCAAACACCCGAATCCATTTTCGGGTTCTTGGCTTTTTTAACTACCCGCTCTTGTTAAACCCTCAATTGTACTTCACGCTATGACTTTTCAATCATTCTTATACTCAAGGTCAACCAACTCAAATAGCCATTTGATAAAAGCGTTTGTGAAGTGTTTAAAAGAGTTTTGCTTATGCAATCTTAAAAGAGAGAAAAGAGATATTGGATAAGGGTAGTTTAGGTATTCTTCAAATGTGTAACTAGCCTAGTTAGGATAGAAATGGCTAGTTAGGAACCAAGAGAATATTCTTGGAATATTCTTTGCTTGGTGAGAAAGGGGGGAAGAATTTGAAATTTAAATTTCAAATTGAATTACACACATGTTGGATTAGAGAGAGTGAGTTGTGTATTCATTGGCAATGAGTTGTCATGATGTGACATGATGTGATAGAAGGGAACCTATTGAGCTCATTTGAAATGGAGGTTTGAGATGAGAAGAGTACACATGGTTGAGTGGAAAGATTAAGGGTTGTGAGAGAGTTGTATTTGTTATGTGGGTGAGTAGAGAGTGTTTAAAAGAGAGGGTGTGTTTGTTTAAGAGTAGCCATCAATCCAAGGGTTGAGAATAGAATGAGGGAGTTTGGATTGATGAGGTGGTTTGATCAAGGGTGGAGATGAGAGTGTGTTTGTTATGTTTGTTTAAGAAACAATCCAATAGTTGAGAAGATAGAAGTATGAGAAGTTGGATTGTTGACATGGCTTGATCAAGGATTGAGAGGAAGTATGTGTGTGTTTGTGTGTGTAATTTGAATTTCATAAAGAAGAAGATGAATAGTAAGTATGTGGTGGAGAATATTTTGAAAAGACATGTGATATATTTGTTGGGAATGAAGGGAACATAAAGGTACAACAAGTACACAAGAAGTACATTGTGTAAGGAATGTGAGTTGGCATTGTTGGGAAGGTTTATTTGGTGAAGGATTATGCGTAGGAAGGTTGTTTATGTTTAAAGAATGTTTTAGGAAGATAACTAAGAAGTTAATTGTGTTTAAGAGAAATCAAAGGATTGATTTGGGTGAATAATCACATTGCCAATAAGAAAGAAAAGAGTGGGCAAATTTGATTATGGGATGGTTAGGAAGAAAGTGTTTGGTGTGTATGTGGAAGAAGGAAATCACTTATTGGGCAAGAAGGTTTAATAAGTGATTAGATAGAATGGGTTGTAGGAGTGTGTAGAGGAAGTGAGGATTAGTACATGTGAGGAATACAAGTGAGTTTGTAAAAACATTTATATGTCAAGGAAGTAATAAAAGTCAAAGTATAATTAACTTCTAAATACCACAAACTCAATTAGTCATTTAGACTTTAATCCAAGATAGTCAACATTGGATTTGATCACTAATCATCTTTGATGCAAACAAGCTAAGTGCTTTGCATCGTAAGTAAAGCATAACCCATAACGGGAAATGATGCGTTTACGCAAAGTAACCTTTGACTTAGTTTGACCCAATACGGGAGTAATGCCCGTTATATGATTAGAATCCACATAGATCCGAATTAAGGTCAAATGAATGCTTTCGCTTGTTGGTATGTTGAGAGCATGATCATACTAGGTTTAGAAAGATGTTTCGGCCTTGGCTAGAGGCGTTTGATAAAAGATTTGAGTTGGCGTTTTATGTAAAAACAGGAGGATTTGTTTTTGCTCCTCTCTAAGTCTAAACCTCATTTGGAGTGTTCTCAAATGCTCAAATATCATGTACATACCTTTATTGAAGTTTTCACATGTGTCAGGTAAGAAGAAAGCAGACAATTACAAAATTCGTAAAGTGGACTTCGTGTGTGGCTCGCTGGGCACACGTTGTAAATGTACGGTTTTACGAATTTTGGATATTGTTTGTTATTTTATGTTTTACGAATGTTTATTTGTCATCATTAAAACATAAATGAGATCCTAGTCAATGTTGCACCAACAATGTAAAACCAAAAAATAGGTTATAAGTGTTCTTTAAAGTTGTTAAAATGAGCTCACAAGTCGACACAAAATTCTGGCAGAATTAGGGTTTTTGACAAACAATTTATTTCAAGTTTTTACAAAACAAGTATATAATGGTGATATGAAAACCAACATGAAATTTTTATAAGGAATGAAAAACATGTACATGAGATGCTTACAATGATGTTGTGATGATTTGGGAGCAAAGAGTGCACAATTTACCAACGAACACTAGAAAGCCCAACTTTTGAAGCACTAACCCCTAGTTTTTATTAACCAAGCCCTAATAATTTTGTAAAACCTTTAAATTAAATTTTAAAAACTTGCTTGAATACTTGAAAATGAGCTGAGATTGAATGTGTGTGAATTTTTTTAAGTATGTGAAAGGAAGATTGGATAGCAGTTTCATTTTATAATAAAAGAAATAGAATGGTCAAAGGGGGCTTTCATCTTTGCATGATTGTGTAACACTTGAAGGGGAAATGAATCTTTGAAGAGTTGTGAGGCCTTTAGGACGTGGTATTTGATGTGGACAAGAGGAGAGGATGTTTGCCATGCTTGGTAGCTTCTTGGTTTAGTGTAGTTAGGGGTAGTGGGGGAAATAAGGTGAAAAAGTATGTGTTGGAGTATCCTTAAGCGTTGGCTGATTTTGGTGTGTAAAAAGGGAGGGAAACGAAGTTTTTGAAATTATATATGAGTTTAAAGTATTAGTAAGAAGGTGGTGAAGGTATTGGGTAAGTTGTGCATGCATGCATGTAATATAATGCAAGTTTGGAATACTTACGTAAAAATTGTAAAACCGTATCCATATGACTTGTAAAATATTCTCATGAGTGTGATAATGCACTAGATACATGTAGACTAAACTTAGTCTAGAGTCGTGATACGTTCAAAGTTGTTTCACAATACGTGGGATAACCTAACTGTTTATATGGTAAATCAAGTACGTACGTGTTCAAAGTAAAATGTTCAATTTTTAAATAAAAGTTAACCCTAAAATGTGGGTTGTCACAACCATTATTGTGGCTTTTTTAGGGGCTAGAAAAGCGGGAAGCACTTGGCCGCTCTTTTACAAGCCCATCAATGCACACACTGCAACTGAACAAACAAGATACTTAGTTTCTTCCATAATCATTGGACAAAAGTTATACTCTGGAATTGTAGCTCTAACTTATCAATATATGACAAGATTCATGTCCTGAACATCAAACCGCTCAATTTTGCAGTGAAAAAGTGTTCCTGTTCTGCTCCGGAAACGATTCAGTCGCTTTCAGTTTAGCTTCTCGCACAACTTATCATGTTTAGAGCATCAGCTGGTAAACCACATTTTTCGCTTTATAGGTCAATGCGCTCTAAAACCAATTAAGTTTCCCGACAATAATACATGTTGAACATTTATGTTGCTGAATCTATTAATGAATTATTTCAAACATTTTACCGTAAATGAGAACGGTTATTGGTATATTACAAGATTATTTCCTTTTACCGCCTTATGAAAATGATAAAATTGTATCTTTGAGACTTAAAGTATATATTACGCGAAATTTATCGAACTTTACATTCCGCAAAAATGCTATCGGATAATAATCCACGCAGCAATACGCGACCGCTTAATACCTAGTTTTTAACACCGCTTAATACCTAAATAAGACACACTTACACACACACTCTCATACAACAACCTTTGTAACTTCAGCGTGTCTAATCAACGTTTTATAAGTGGTGATGGAGATTCATAATTGAGTCAAATTCATCTCGGCATAAAGTTATTTGCTCAATTCATCGTTCGAATGGTGTCTCCATAATTCCTCGTCTATTCGGTGTAAGTCAGGATCTTGGTTCCAAATTGCAAATTTTGAATACCGATATAATCTCTTAAGGATCAATTTGACTAATCTTCTCCAAAAATATCACAAACGACAAAGATAATAGAATTTGGTTGGAAAAATGATTATTGGGTGACTTACCATTAAACATGATATTTTCTCTTCTCTTTGCACTAGAAGCAAATCTCGAGTGTAAATTTTGCGGTCGCGTTCCAATATACCAAGGTTTGATTGCTACCTCTGTTCCTACTCCTTTCACGACCTACCAATTTGCACCCCATAGACCAATTTCTCACGCAACATTATCTCGCAGACAACTTAACCCAATGGAATCTTTTATAAATTAAATGGGCACAATGGAGGCCTTTATGTTCCAATGTAAAGTTGCTTGACTTATGGGACCTCGACAATCTGGTATTGAACCTACACCTTTCAAAACTCAAGATCAGTAAGAGTTTAGCTCAAACCTATTGTTGATGCAAAAGTTAGGCTGGATCTGATTTGGCCCGAATAGGTAGTTATTCAGGCTAAGGAACCTTATTCCTGCACCAAGTGAATTTCGTTGAGGACTCCTGCACAAAGAATAAAGAACATGCGTTAACCTTATCGTGGGAGCGGATCCCACGATTAGCCTCCGGCGTGAGAGTAAGTATATGGTTCTTGGAGAGTAATAGAGTATGATTAGGGTTTTTAGGTGATACCTTATTGATGATGATTGTTGATCCTTTTATAGGCCTCATGCTCATTAGGGTTTTCCCACAATTCGGCCTAAGCCTTATCCGACAAAACCAGGATTTGACATTATCTTGGCCTATTTAAACTAGCAGAGTATATCCCCTACTTAATTTAGGGTTATACTTCCCGGTAATAGCGCATAAATCAGTTGCATGCATAATACAACCGTTGGAAACCGTGCCATGAATGCCGCGTTTCGGACAAGTGTCCGTGACACACTAGCGGGTCCGCGACCGTGACACACTAGCGGGTCCGCGACCCGTGACCGCGATACATGTTAAGCCCACAAAGAAGTATGGGTCGTGCCCGGTCCGTACTATACGTCATCATGTCCCCCCAGTCTAGTAGCGTGGCCGTGGCCAAGAGGTCGCAGCTACTAGACTAAAGGTGAACGAATGCGTCGCTCCGTAACCGTCACATGGACCGCCCCCTAAAAATCAGGTGACTATCGAAAAACGTAGATAACTGACAAAGGATGAGACGTGTGGGCCCATAGCTGTTTGAACTTCCTCCAAATCCCAACCTTTCAAAAAAGTAGGTGACACGCGTCAATCATCTAAATAGGCACAAATATCAAGGCTGTAGTATAAACAGGTCAAGCAATCAATGTTGAAACTTCCACAGTTATCTAATAATTCCGCCATTTTCGCACACACCGCCGCACAAGCTCTTAAATCCTCGGATTCTCGTTACCACAGGTTAGTACCCCACGCCTTTTTAGCATAATAGGTAAAAATAGGTAGGGATACCATACAACTCGAGGACGCTGTGTCAACTATATCACAATAGTATCTTTTAAAGTTCTCATCAGAGTACTTCATACCGAAAAACCTGCACCTAGAGCTGCCTGGTCCCGGGGATCACATTGTTGATTTCCCAAAGGGCAAGATAGGCGTTTATACAAAAAAATTGAGTTTGCAAACTTTCGCATCCCCATCTCGTAATTTCTATTCGATATCCTTGGATACTACCAAATCCACCTTTCGCAACTATCGGTGATAGGTGCAGCGAAAGTTAGCCATTTCGAGATCAACTGCCGTGTACTAAATATATTTCTAACCGTGAACCTATTCCGTGTCTTCTACGTGCCGTCGTACAATTCGGGGTGGATGTCTTTTAGCAAGAGACCAGGAAAAAATACCCCACAATGTTATACTAAACCACTCGATTCCTTAAAAAATTGGAACAACCGCTTCTTCTGGGTGGACAAAAAAGTCTTCCCCACCGTTGTGGCCTAGCGCACGGCTGCTACAAAAGATGATAAGCCAAAGGCAAATACCTACTCCGTGGTGGATGTGGCGACACTGGACACGCACCGTACCCCCTTCTAAAAACAACCATAGGAGCTTTTATGTCTAGTGGGGTTAAGCCAGAATTTCTTCTTACGTGACGACGAGTACCTCATATTTCTAAATGACAACGACCAGGGTAGGTGTTGACTTATTTTTCTTGTTTCCCACATATATAAACGTCCATATACGCTAATATTAACCTGCATGTTTGTCAGAAATGGATTTGTTCAATCTTATCAAAGCCTTAAACCCCACCAAGGTCAAGACCGGGACCCGCCAACGAACTGCTCATGAGGTGCCGCTACTTACAGCCACCGCGAGCCGCGTGATCCAAATGGTGGATGCGACTGAGCTCTCCACATCTTCGGGGATACCCTCCACCGTGGAGAGGTCTCCACTGGACTTTTTAAATGAGGATGCCCCTCGCCATTAACGCAAGGTGCTGAGCTGGGGTTCATGGTCTGGCCGTGGCGGAACAAGAGATCCCTATAACGGATGATGCAGGGGCCACGGAGGCTGCCGTGGCACCTGATCTTGAAAAGAAGTAATTTCCCTAGGGCCGACCATTAGAAAGAGACGCCGACAGAGAGATGCGGGTGAGGGAGGATCCAACGCCCCAGCCAAGGTTTTAAGGAAATACCATGATGCTGCCCGTGCTGAGCACAGCGCCCGCGAGGGGAAGTCGCTGGCGGATATGAGTGTAGACACAGAGCTTGCCATCCATATTCAAGAGATACAGGAGCCTCCCATCGCGACGCAAAGTGTCAGCGACCCAGATCCTCTTTGGTATGCTAAGCCACAATCCAAGCAAGATGTCGCACAGTAAGTAACTTGCACCCTGATCCTTACCCGGTAGTTAATTTTTTGACATTATTATTATTTTCAAGTACAGTTATGCTGACAACATGTTTTCATTGTTCCGTGGATGCAGATCTTCCAAAGAGAAAGGAGTCGCGGGAAACCAAGACTCTGAGAAATCTACACCTTCTCCTCCTATTACTGGGTCCCCAGGAAGCATCTACCAACCGGGATGGGGCGTGCCAAATAGTTGCCGCCTAGACACTCCCGAGGCCTGCCAGGATGTGGTGGATCACATAGCGCCACTGGGGTATTTCTCTAAGCTGTGTCACTTGCCCAATGATGAATTTGTGAGTCAATACAACATAAACCTAGCGAGGCAAGTGGCTATGGGCTCTCAGCTGAGGTTGAGATTCGAGCAGGAGGCTAAACTTTTGAGGAAATCTGTGGCCCAGGTGACGCGTCGTGACTAGAGGATAACGACTATGGAGAAACATATAAAAGATTTAGAGGCCCAACTTGAAGCTGAGATTAACATGAAAAGAGCCGTGGAAGCCAAGAACTCGGAAGTGACTAAGGAACTAGAGGATCTTCGAATGCGCTTTTCGGGCCTTGAAGTTGGTAACGCCTAATTATCCCAGCAGGTGTCCATGCTACAGGCTCAAGTAATGGGAGAAAAGAGGATCATGGCTGCTTTTGAGGATTTCAAGAAGCATGAGGATGAGTGGGTGAATGCTCAGTGCGCGGAAATGGATGCACGGTTGGACGCACTGAGCATTGATTTTGATGAGGAGCTGTACCCTCACATGTTGACAGCAATTGCTGGTCGTCGGTGGGTAATTAGGCACGGATTGCGCCTAGCTGTCATGAAATGTGCCAAGTCCATGGAATTAAGGCAAGCTTTTGCTAATGTTGTGTCTGCGGGGATAGCCAAGGGTATGAGCGAAGGGTTGAAATATGGCGTGGAGCATGGGAAAGCTGGTTTGGAGTTGACAGCTGTGGAGGCGTACGACCCTGAGGCCGACAATAAATATGTCGCCGCTCTCCATGATTTGAAAGACTTGAACTATCCCTTAATCGACGAGTTTGAGCAATTAAAGGATGCGCCTCTGGACGTCATCATGGCCTCCTTATATTTAGATAGCGACACCGGTGAGGATGCTCCTCAGTTTATCCGCGAACTCCGCCCAAGCTCTTCCCAGCTTAAGATTCCTATGTATCCGGAGGTACGTAACCCCAGGAACCCTTGGTCTTGTAAAGATGAAATTCTACTGGAAGACGCCATTGCGGCCAACATAAGCCGTGTCGAGAAGAAGAAGAAAAACAGGGTGATATGCCGTACCTATTGGGGTCGGTTCAGCCCACCATGCTAGGTCTGATAGCGTTCCGGTGTCGGTACCTATCGTAGCTCCTCAAGGCTTATAAATCCTGCTAGCGGATGCTGCTACTCAGACTGAAGACGAGGAATCTCCACGGCTTCTTAGGTCCAAGTCCTTTCCTGCTATGTTTAACTTAGATTAACCATAGTACCGCCTGTGGTACTTTAGACGATTTTTTTTCTTTTGATATGTAACATGTACACAGATGTCCATGATTAACAATAGTTGTAATTTACCAACGCTTTATATTTTTGTGAGTGCACGTATAGTGGCTTATATGCTCCATGGGAGTCTTTTCTTGTGCATCTAACGTCTTAGGCACATGTAAATTAGGAAAATGGAATTCGTGGCCGCAGGGGTTGCAACCCTCTTACGTGGCAAGCAATTTATAAGGGTACTTATCCTATGAATATCCAGAGATAACCACAATATTGTGTTTGTAATTATGTAATGACAATAATATGAATGAAAAGAAATAAAACAAGACTTACTTTAAACCAATGTTTTCATAAAAAAGACACATGGATTATTTTATTAAAGATCCTAGTCACGAACCCAATCCATGCATGAGTCGTGGCTCAAAGATAACATTTCTTAAGGTTGGCGATGTTCCACGTCCGCGGAAGGGCCGCTCCGTCTATAGACCTTAGCTTGTACGCTCCTCCGCCTAGTACTTTCGTGACCTCGTAAGGTCCTTCCCATTTTGGTTCGAGCTTTCCTCCGTCTATGGCGTGGCTTGCCTTATTACTACGATAGACATAGTCCCCAGTCTTGAAAGTGACACCGCGAACCCTAGCATTGTAATACCTCATCATTTTTGACTTCTCTTTAGCTTCACGGATTGCTGCTAGTTTACGTCTTTCTTCCAACAGGTCCAAGTTTAGCCTGATTTCATCATCATTACGCACTATATCCACTACCGCGGTTCTGTATGTTGGCATTCCGATTTCCGCGGGTATGACGGCTTTCGTGCCGTAAGTCAAAGAGAAGGGAGTGTCCCCATTGCTTGACTTGATCATTGTACGGTGAGCCCAAAGGACGTGAGGGATTTCCTCTATCCAATTCTTGTTTCCTTCGCCCAGGCGAGCTTTGATTCCTTCTCCTAGGCTTCTATTTGCTCTTTCCACAAGCCCATTGGACTGCGGATGCTTTACCGAGGCGAAGCGTTGTGTGATATTTAACTTCTCGCACCAATCTTTGAACGGGTTGTCGCTGAATTGCTTACCGTTGTCCGAAACTATCTCTCCCGGAAGCCCAAAGCGACACACTATATTGTCCCATACAAACTTCTTTACTTGACCACCGCTGATGGTTGCCACAGCCTTTGCTTCTATCCATTTTGTAAAGTAATCCATGGAGACTATCAAGAACTTGACTTTCCCATGTCCTTCCAAAAAAGGACCCGTAATGTCGAATCCCCATTTGTAAAATGGCCACGGGGATGTGATTGGAGTCAGCGGCTGCTGAGGGTTTCTTGGCACGGGCCTATGTACTTGGCAATCTTTGCACTTGAGTATCATATCCCGTGTGTCCCTGTGCATGGTTGGCCAATAATATCCGGACCGCATGGCTTTGGCGACCACGGATCGCGGTCCAACGTGCATGCTGCACGATCTTTCATGTATTTCTTTAATCACATAGTCCGCCTGGAGCGGACCGACACACCTAACCCACGGCCGTAAAAACGAGCGTCTATATAGGATTTCGTCCATCAGCTCATATTGTCTGGCTTTGATGCGGAGTTTATTAGCCTCCTTCTTGTCATCCGGGAGGACCCCATCTTTCAGGTACTTTGTTATGGGTGTCATCCAGGTTGGGCCATCTTCCTCGACCACGGCCGCCATCTTTTGCTCTTAGATGGACTTTTTTTAAGTACCTTGACCAGGACCTGTTTTGACAAATGTGCAAAACTGGTTGATGCAATTTTGCTCAGGGGATCCACTTTTTTGTTGTGGCTTCTCGAGACCTGGCTTATTCAGAAACTAGCAAAGCCGCTCACTAGGTATTTTACCTTTTCCAGATACTTGATCATATTTTCCTCCTTAGCGATATATGTTCCTAGAACTTGATTTGCCACGAGCTTAGAGTCGACACTTACTCGTACATTACGTACCCCCATCTGTGCCGCAATACGCAGCCCTGCTAGTAATGCCTCGTACTCTGCCTCGTTGTTAGAGGCGGTGAACTAGAACCTTAGCGCGTATATGAACTCTTCCCCATCTGGGCTTGTTAGTATCAGACCCGCGCCTGAACCGTCAATACATGACGAACCATCCGTGAATAGGGTCCATGGTTCTTGCGGGGCCTCCTTTTCTGACATGTCCGCTGAGGCTTCCTCCGGTTTCTCCATAAGGAAATCTGCTAGGATATGGCCCTTTACTGATGTTCGTGGTTTGTATGTGATGTTGTGTTCCCCCAACATGATGCTCTATTTTTGCATTCGCCCCGCTACATCACGGCGCCACATGACTTGCTTAATGGGCTGGTCTATGGTAACTGCGATAGGATGGCTTAGAAGTACCTTCGTAGCCTCTTGGCCCCGAAGACTAGTGCTAGGACTAGTTTTTCCATTGGAGTATAGTTTAATTCAGGCCCTTGCAAAGCCCGACTCACAAAATAGACTGGCGTCTGGATTGAGTCCCTTTCTGTCATCAAGACAGCGCCAACCGCTCCTTGGGAGGCAGATAAGTACATTATTAGCTCTTTCTTTGGCCTTGGTGCCACCAACATGGGGAGTTCTGATATATGATGTTTTAGTTGTTTGAAAGCCTGCTCCGTTTCTGGTGTCCAATGGAAATTGCTTTTTTTTATGCATTTCTTCAAGGTTTTGAAAAGCAGCAAGGACTTTTCCACTGACTTAGATAGGAACCTGTTTAGGCCAGCTAACTTCCCGTTGAGGCTCTGAACCTCCTTGATTGTCCGTGGGGGTGGGAGTTGCAACACATCTTTTATCTTCTCTGGGCACGGTTTTATGCCTTCCAGGCCTATCATATATCCTAGGAACATCCCTTCAACTGCTCCGAATGTACATTTTTTCAGATTAAGTTTCATATTGATCTTTCATAACGTACGAAACGTTTCTTTAATATTTCTTAGAAGGTCTGCTTCTGTATGACTCTTGATAACCAGGTCGTCAACGTACACTTCCAGATTCCGGCCTACCTGCTTTTCAAATGCCTTGTCTACCAGCCGCTGGTACATGGCTTCGGCGTTCTTGAGACCGAACGACATTTTAGTGTAGCAATAAACTCCATGAGGGGTATGGAAGTCCGTTTTCTCTTCATCTATTTCCGTCATTTGTATCTGATGATAGCCTTTGTATGCGTCCAAAAAGCACTTAAAAGGGTAACCGCAGAGGGATTCAACCTTCCAATCAATCTCCGGGAGGGGGTAACAATCCTGCGGGCAGGCCTTGTTTAGATTCGTGAAGTCCACGCACATTCTCCAGCTGCCGTCATGCTTTTTTACCATGACTGGGTTAGATAACCAATTGTGGTAGTAGACTTCGCGCATAATCCCTGCTTTCACTAGCTTCTGTACCTCTGCCTGGATGGCCTTGGCTCGTTCCGGAGCCTGGCCCCTCTTTTTCTGTCGGACCGGGGGGTATCCGTCCCGGATATTGAGTCTGTGTTCGACTATCTGTCGTGGTACCCCTGTCATGTCGGACGCCTGCCATACAAATATATCTAGATTCCTCTTTAGGAGTGCACATAATGCCGTCCGTCCTTCAATGGATAGCGTTCCTCCCAGAGCAACCTCTTGGTCCAGAAAGTCATGATGTATTGCTACCTTTAAATTTTTCTGACCTCCTTCAATCTTTTTCGTGGAGTCCTTTGAAGTTGCCGTGATAGTAGCGCACTCGTTTGGCGTCAGGATAATGCTACGGATAGTCACTACTCCACCATCTACTGGGAACTTGAGCATTCCATGAGCTGTGGATGGTACTGCTTGGATTTCTATGATCCCAGGTCTCCCAATGTTGCCGTTGTATGGTGATGGTGACCTTACTATCATAAAATTCATCCACGCTTTTGTGAAGTGCTTTGTGTCTCCTATAGTTACCAACAACCTTAGTTGCCCCAGCGGCCATATAGTATCCCCACTGAAGCCGGTTAGGGATGTGGTGGCAGGAACCATTTGACTCTTAATCTCTGGCCGGAGCCAGTTGAAGCAATGTTCGTAAAGGACTTCCATCGAGGAGCCTCCGTCCACATACATACGGTGAATCGCGTGTCCTCCGATTTCAGCTTCTATGACCAATGGACCTTCTGTTCCCTTGTTGGCAGACAACGGAGGGAACGTGATCTTATTTACCTGAGCAAAACTCAACGTCACCTTCTGTCGAGTCACTCTATGCCACGGCTGTATCATATAGATGGTCGCAGCTTTCTCTTTGGTCGGGGCCTCCTTTTGTCCGTTATTTTGCTTATCTTTGTTCTGCCTGATTTCTTTGATAAAGTGTGAGAGCTTACCCGCCTTTACCAATTCCTCGATCTGCTTCTTTAGCTGCATGCATTCGTCCGTACTGTGTCCTTTGTCATTGTGAAACTCACAGAACTTGTTGCTGCTTCTTTTGTCCGCGGGAGTCACCATGGGAGGTGGTGGTTTAAACTTCTCCGACTCAGCGACAAAGATTTCTTTTGGCGTCCTATTCAAGGGGTGAACTTGCTTGATCCCCGTCCATCCCTTGGTTGGTTTTGGAAGTCGGATCTTCGCTCAGAAGTGTGCCGCTTGGACTAGTCCTGCGGCTTTCAAGGGGTGTGAACTTTCTTTTTTTACGCGGCTGCGGTTTCTCCTCGTATAAAAGTTGTGGTCGTAATCATCATCTCCTCCAGAGTCTTTAGGACATGTTCATTGAGACGTTTCGTCAACTCAGGGTTATTGACTCCATGCATGAATCCAGAGATTTTCATGCACTCTGTGGCCCCCTTCATACGTCTAGTTTCAACTTTGAAACGCTCTATGAATTCCTCAATCGCCTCTCCATCTTTCTGCTTGATGTTGTGAATTTCCACTGGGTCCTTCACATGCTTCTTCTGTTGCATAAAATACGCGAGGAAAGCCGCTTTTAGATCCTTGTAACTATCAATGCTTTCCGGAGGTAGTTCATCAAACCATACCCTCGCGGCCCCTATTAAGGTGGAGTTGAACATATGGCACCATGTGGGCATTGCCCAACGTTCCACTTGGGCCGAGGCTTGGAAGACCTTTAAGTGGTCTTCCGGATCTCCAGTTCCATCATATGTTTTCACGTTGTTGGGCATTCGCGTCTTCCTCGGGCTTCTGAAGTTGCGAATTCGAGGTGTAAACGGATCCACATCCTCGCAGCTCCAAGGTACGGCCAGGTCTTCCTCCAGCGTCTTGCGCCTTTTATTTCTTGACTTCCAATGGCCCGTGTCACTGGTGCTGCTTTCAGATCCGCGGGATGGTGGAGATTCGCTTTCCCTCCATCTCCTCGTGCTCCTGGATCGACGTCTGTCTCGAGGGGGTCCTCTGTACTTGGTCCTAGTCCCTTGGGAGGAGTAGATACCATCGTACGACTCTTTAGTGTCGCGGAGGCGATCTCTGTGTCGGGGGCTGTCTCTACTGGGGGAGCGACCTCTAATGCGGGAAGGATCCCTAGAGCTTGTCCTGCTCGGTCTAGACCTTGTCATGCTTGGTGAGTAGGTATCACTAAGTCGTTCGTGTACACTTCTCCTTCGACGGCTCAGACGATTAAACACGTTCCCGTCATTGTATCTCAAGCGGTCCTGGACCCTAGGCCTTCTTGAAGAGGTGTGGTATCTCACGGGTGAAACGCCAGCACTTGAATTTTGAGAACCCTCTCTTGCTCTCCGACATTTCTTGGAGCTTTCTGCGAAGTCCAGTCTGGTATGAACTTCTTTTCGCTTATCGCGACGGACTTTATCCATGATAATGGGTAAGATGTCATCGTAGTGTTCCTCACAAAAGTTCTGGATGTTAACTTTATCCCTTTCCTTCTGCGTTTTTTCTTTGTTCGTTGTTTCAGTGACAGTGGTCACAATTGGGGTTGTGTTAGCCACTACGCTCATTCTTCAGAGTGATTCCCAGTGCCGGGTCCCACGGATGGCGCCAACTTGTTGATGCAAAAGTTAGGCTGGATCTGATTTGACCCGAATAGGTAGTTATTCAGGCTGAGGAACCTTATTCCTGCACCAAGTGAATTTCGTTGAGGACTCCTGCACAAGGAATAAAGAACACGCGTTAACCTTATCGTGGGAGCGGATCCCACGATTAGCCTCCGGTGTGAGAGTAGGTATATGGTTCTTGGAGAGTAATAGAGTATGATTAGGGTTTTTTAGTGATGCCTCATTGATGATGATTGTTGATCCTTTTATAGGGCCCATACTCCTTAGGGTTTCTCCATAATTCGGCCTAAGCCTTATCCGACAAAACCGGGATTTGACATTATCTTGACCTATTCAAACTAGCAGAGTATATCCCCTACTTAATTTAGGGTTATCCTTCCCTGAAATAGCGCATAAATCAGTTGCATGCAGAATATAACCGTTGGAGACCGTGCCGTGAAAGCCGCGTTTCAGACAGATGTCCGTGACAGTGACCGTGACACACTAGCGGGTCCGCGACCCGTGACCGCGATGCAAGTTAAGCCCACAAAGAAGTATGGGCCATGCCCCGGTCCGTACTATACGTCATCAGTAATTTGTTAAGTTTTTTTTCGTATTGTATTTTTTTTATCGTATTGTATTTTATTTTTTATTATTGTATTGTATTTTGTATTTTAATTTGAATGAAATGAATTTAGTTTTGGTGAAAAAATGAAAAAGAAATTAAAATTGTGGGTGGGTGAGACCCAAGTTGATATGTTATGAGTGAAGAAGTATTTTGAACTGAGAGTGTTAAGATGATATAGCACCCGTGAGACTCAAATGAGAAGAAAAACCTCCTCACCATACCTATTGAGCTTGCACGTTAACTTCTCATTTTCCTTGTTTTCTTCCATAATCACATATTATTTGTTACTTCCCAAGATGAAATGGATCCAATCCAAAGTTATATATAATATTCATCATCAACACCAGATTACTCCAAGAGAGTTTTCTTTTTGGCTCGCGTGTTACGACGAAATAAAAGGTTTTTGATAAATTAGAAAATATTTGGGTAAGTCGTAATTAGAAAATATTAGTTATACTTATTTAAGTTTGTATTAGGCATACAAATTTAACTTCCCGCTGCATTCAAGAAAAAAAAGTTATATAAATATTTCAGTTAATATTCATATTTTATCGGTGTCGAATTAAAGCATAAACAAAGAAAAAGTATAGTAGTTATAATAAGGGATAACTTGCCTATAATTTTTGTAGCCAACTAGACAACTAGCTACAATCATTCACCAAAAATACATAAAAAATGATTCAGGAACCTACAGGAAGCACTCAGAGACTCACAAAATGACTCAAGACTCACGTTTTGTAGCACAAAATTATAACCAATTAGCTACAAAACATTGTAGCTAATATATCCCCTTATAATAAACGTGTGACTAATAGTAATCCGTAACATTAATAAACGAATAATTATAACATTGGAGAGCGAATAAGAAAGGAAAACTAATGAAAAATAAAAGTGAAAAAGATTATAAAGAAATGTTAGAGCGAAGAATAGAACACTCGACCTTTTTGTTATTTTAAATTTTAAACAAAGTTTAATCATTCTTGTCACGTTTTCATTTGTTTTGCTTTTTATGTGACTTTTAATATCTCTTACTACATTTTTTTTTTTTGATAATTAACCTTGTTGTGAAACAATAAAGTAAAGAACAATAAACAGTAACAAGAAATAAACAATAACAAAAAGATAAAGAGAATAGAGAATTGTATTATTCATCTCACAATGGAGTATGTATATATAGATACAAGATGGGGTATTCTACAAGATACAATTGTAATAAGATAACTACCAATATTAAAAAATATTGACATTCATTCCATATTTATCCATAACACTCTCCCTTGGATGTCTATTTGAGGAATATGCCTCGTTAAAACCTTACTAGATAAAACCCGGTGGGACAAAAATCTAGTGGAGGAAAAAGAGTACATAAATCCTTTATACGCTCGAGAATGTTGCCTCATTAAAAACCTTGCCGGAAAACCCTGTGAGGACAAAACCATGGTCAAGGGAAAAAGAGTGCAACGCGTATGTTCTCTCCCCCTGATGATCACATCACTTAAGCTCATTTAGTCTTTAAAATGCACATTAAAGTGTCTTGATAGAATCAAGTGAATAAATATTCTCTACACATGTTGTTCGCATATCCATACGTCATACATCTCATTCAAGTATATCATCGAACTTTACAAGTTATTCATTACCAACACCATGTATGACCACTTGCGAAAATTTAATGGTTCATACACATTTTAGTATGATATATCTAAATCAATATTGTGATCATCATCTTTATAAATCAATGGAGTCTTTCCAACATCACGTGACCTCATAAACATGAGAGTTGTTTATTCATATAAAGATATAACTTTGTCTTTGATGATGCACATAGATTTCATCTTTAAGATGTTAATTTCATAGCTAAGACAAACTTTGTCTTAGGATTAATGTTTTCTTAACTTAGTACCGACAGTACAAAGTATTAAGTACTGTTAGTTAGTTAGTACCGTTAGTAGAAAGTTAGTTAGTACCGTTGAGAAGATATTTAAAAGATATTTATGAGATATTTTAGAAAAAGATATGTAAGCCTTTTAGGGTTATCCTTGATATATAAAATGATCACTTTTGGCATAGGTGTAAAAGAGACGATAAAAGAGGAACACAGACGAATACACAAGCTTAGCAAATCATATACAATATCATAGTTAGCAATCTGTAATCCTCAAGAACACATTAAT